>JAOXOE010000441.1:2785482-2808849 GCA_028565055.1 Phoeniculus purpureus
AGGGGGGTTGGACTCGATGATCTCTTGGGTCCCTTCCAACCCCTAACATCCTATGATCCTATGATCCTATGATCTCTGAAGTAGGTACAGTCTATACCAAACAATGAAGGGTATATCTCTGAAGTTCAGTTAGCTTCCATCTTCTCAGCAGCTAATAGGGATGTTCAAACAGCTGCAGATGTTCTGGGCTGGCATTGTTCTGACTTTGTAGGAGGATCACATAAGAGCTGATGAAGAAATCATAGCTTGGCCTTAGGAATCTTGTTCTCTTACAAGAGCACAGTCAACAGAGCTAGCAGCAGCACTAACCTATCCTCACCAAAAAGGAAGGTGTTTGAAAGCAGACTTTAGTCTTCTGGATGTAATAGTTGTTTTGAAAAGAAGATCAAGCTGAGAAGTGCTTTCTGTCAGTCTGAGTCAGGAGAGAGAGCCCTTTTCTTCCTCTTCTTATGGAAATTTACACAGTGTGACATTGTCCTGACTATCTTACTACTTATTTATTGGGAACAACAGATGAGACTGGATCTATGTCTACTGACTTTTGAGAACTGGCTGCAGTGAGTTTGTCCCAGTGGATGGTCTGCCCAAACTGAAACAGAGCTGTTTCCATGTGAACATCAGGAAATACATTTTTCCTGCGGGGGTGAACCAAACTTGGGTTGCCCAGGGAGGTTCTGGAGACTATGTCCTTGAATATATTTAGAAGGCATCTGGAGAGAATCCTGAGAAACTGGCTGTAATTGGGCTTGCTTGAGCAGGTGGAGAGGACCAGGTGGCCTCTGGAGGTTCTTTCCAATCTCAGAATTTCTGTGATTCTGTGTCTTTGCTCTGTCAGGGAGGCTGGACTAGATGATCTTTCGAGGTCTCTTCCAACCCCTAACATTCTGTGATTCTGTGTGACTCATCAAACATTGCACCTTAGATGAATGCTTGTACAGCAGCAACAGCTTCTATTTATTTAATATGAAGCTTGTTACTCAATAACCCAGTATCTTGTTTGTAGTGGATACTTGCTCAACAAATCAAAGCATATTGTTTCCAGAGGGGTGGAGTATAAACAAAAAGCAGTAGGAGCTGTTTATGAGATCATCCTTCCCATTGTGTGCTGGGTGACTCCACTGGGTGGTAGTGTGGTGTGATACCTTTCCCTTGGCACATCACTAAAGCAGCATTTTAAGATGAATTCTTCACTTTTAAACCTTCCACTGTTAGAAAGGTCCCTGACAACAGCTTGAAAGTTACTTCCTAGTGGTTTCAGAAGTACTTTCATCACATACTGAACAAATGGCACCAGAAAGATCACACTTGTGTTGTCATCACCTTCAAGTTGTCATCCATTTCAGATGGATGGAAGGTGTTAACAGAGAGTATAACATGATCCTAGTGGGTGGTAGAAAGGAGAACATCTAGGGTTTTTCTCCCATAGTTTGCCAAATGATATAAAAACAAAGGCTCTGTCAGTGTTTTTCATTATGTCCCTGAAGCATAAAGAAAAAGCAGTTTCTGAAAGTTTTAGCTTCTAGCTTAGGTAACTATTTTAATTTACTTGCTTCCTCAAAATGGCTCAAAATTTTTCCACTTTTTGAGCACCAGAGAAGGAAGGGTCATTACAAATATTTGCAAGGAATCCGTGACAGATATCCAGCATTGCTGAATTGTTCAGAGAACTTTCAAGATCATTTTGGGAATGGGTGTAAGTAATACAAGTCATACTGAGTTGTTGCCTGGGGAATTCTAGGTTCAGCTCATTAGGAAACTATTTTTCAAACTTTACTATAAGCATGTTTGAACTTAACACTAAACTGCTAATAAAACAGGAAGAGAAAAGCCCCAAAAGGATTGAAAATCTGAATTGCCTTCTGTTTTGTGTTGACATTCTTCTCGAATATTTTTTACTTTAGGCACTAAATACACATATAATTTTCACAGAAAAATACACATATAATTTTCCCAATGTCATCTCTGTTTTCTCTGATTTGTTTGGCCCCTGAAGGCACCTGGGACAGAGAAAGCTCAAGTTTTCTCATAATTCAAATTGCAGAACATGTGCAAAGCAAATCAGTTTGAACTAGTGGTTAGCCAGCAGCGTGGGCCTGAGCCTGCACATATATTTTGGTCTAGACATACCTTTCCATCCCACTAAAATTGCTGTGGTCATATCAGAAAATACTAAACATTGTGGAAAAAAAAAGATGGCCATATAGGCAAAAAAACCCACCTGAAAGCCTGTTACACACTCTGCCAGTCAACATGCAGCCATGGCTTTTTCCTGCAAAGAACACCCTATCAGACATGTCAAACTGTATACTAAAGACCTTCAGTACTTCTCAAGTTTCTGTTTTAATATAAAACCAGAAACGGGCATACATTTTAGTGCGATAGACCTCATTTTACACTTTTGTTTTCAAGTTTAAACTACTCTTTTTTTTCTTTAGTCATTCAGGATTTTATAGATCGATGGTCTGCTCTAATCAATTCTTATATTCTTGCTGCACCAACATTCTCCAATTCAGTATTGTTTTTCATGTGTTGAGACAGAACACTAGAATGTGTCAGTCTAAAAGAAATTATTTTTATTAAAAATGCTGTTATTTTGTTCATTTGTACTTTCTATGTCACTCTCTCTCAATCTCTGCACGGAGTCCTTAAGCCTGGCACACATGCTACATTCTCCAATTTTTGTTTTCCCCCCTATTCCTAATTATTCCTTATAGGGATTCTAGGCATCCTGAGCAAAAGCTAACACTGGCTTCACTGTATAATCTTGTTGCACATCTGCCTTGTTGTGTGTTCCTCATAAGTGTTTTGTTTTGTCTCATCTTTCTGTGAAAGCTCTACCTGTCTTGTCTTTTTCAGTCTGGGCATTTTTGTTGTCTTCAGCTTGCTCAGCAAAAGTTTTTAAGGGATTTATATTTTACCTGAAATGTGTTAGGATTAAAAATTATAACAATATGAGACCACTTTCTGTGTGTTCCCAGATTAATGTCCTTTCTTATGAAGACAGGCTAAGAGAGTTAGGGTTTTTCAGCCTGAAGAGAAGACTCTGGGGGGACCTGATAGCAACTTTCAAATCCCCAGAAGGTTGGGGAAGACCTGTTCAATAGGCCAGGGGATGATAGGACAAGTGGTCACAGTTTGAAGCTGGAAGAAGGTAGATTTAGTTTAGAAGTCTTTAATCTGAGTGTGGTGGATCCCTGGGACAAGCTGCTTAGAGAAGTTGAGGAGGTCCCCATCCCTGGACACATTCAGGGTCAGGCTGGATGGAGCTCTGGGCAGTCTGGTCTGGTGAGTGATAGCCCTGCTTGTTACAAGGGATTAGACTAGATGACCTTTGGAGGTCCCTCCCAATCCTGAGATTCTATTATTCTATGATTCTGTATTGTAACTTATCTGTTAACTATATTCTTAAGTATCTGTACATGAAAATACTAAAATTATGTAGTAGGTTGTGCAAGCAATTTGTTCTAAACAGTTCCTTTGCTGCTGTAACTGCAAAAGGAGCTCTCTGGCAAAGTTTAAGAGAATGAATCCTTCACTATTCCTAACCCCAAAACAATGTCAAACATTTATCTAGTAACGTGAATGATGACTCCACCAGTCATCCTCTGCCTTGGGAGAAAATCTAGTTGGTGGCAATCCTACCTTGTATAATATAAAATGAAATAATGTGGTCCTCCTCATATATATTCTTCTGGGGATGTGTCAGATGTCTGGCCTTTACTCCAATTGCTTTTCCTGTGCATTATGGCCTTTTTGGATTATGTGACTCGGATGTGATTATGGTTTGGGAAGTGAGGCAGTTGAGCTGCACATACCCAAGCCACACTGTAATGGGTTACCCACAGCCAGAGGATAATCCCTCAACAAGTGCAGAAACACTGTGAAAGTGCTCACCTGACTTCACATGGTAAATATGTTATTTTAAAGGAGTTCAGAAGGAGTGAGGGCCATACCAAATAAACCTTTATCTGTGCACGCTATGAATAATTGCAGTTTAAATGCATTCTCTGGAGTGTTTGTGTACTCTCTGGATTTGCATATTTACATCAATAAAATCTATCACTTAGACCCAGCAAGCATTTATTTTGCTTTGCATCACCTGAACTGCATTGACTTATTATAAGTACTCTGTATTGTAGCTGGTACAATTTTACATACTATAAATCAGGATGGAACCTTTCTTTATGTCTCTCTGCAGCTGTAGTATTTCTGACCTGATTGGCACCTGCATCACAATTGTTTTATCCGGGGCTTCTCTAGATTTACTTTTGTTAGCCTCATGAACACGGGTACTGTCCAATGGAAGGATTATTAGCTATATAATGTTCAGGAATCTTTACCCAAAACCACTCAGAAAAGCACTGGTTTCTCAGTGTGGTACTGTTTTATGTTGGTCAGGTTGCTAAAAAGTAATGCCAAATAATTCCAATGATATCACTAATGTGATATAAAGAATGAATATGTTTTCTAATAACTTTTTAGTGGTTTTTTATTATTTACATCGCCCTTATGAGGAAAGGCTGAGAGAGTGGGTCTCTTCAGCTTGGAGGAGACTGAGGGGTGACCTCATTAATGTTTATAAATATGTGAAGGGTGGGTGTCAGGAAGATGGACCCAGGCTCTGGAGTGTTGCAAGGAGGTTATAGAAACCTTGTTTTCTGTTGTTACTGTAATTGTCAGAACCAGCAATAAAAAATTGTTGACATTGACTGCCACTGAGCAGCAGTACATCATGCTTCTAAAGGCTTTTTAGAGCAGATGCTTAAGATGTAGAAACCATTCTTTTTGCCTCAATAGGTATAGATTTGTAACAAGAGTACCACCTCTTTACAGTTCATGCAAGTAAGTTTTCTAAATTCATATTAAAAAGAGCAAGGGACTGTTTTCTGTGGGAAGACTAGACCATCTCATGGATGTTGCTCTAGTGAAGTATTTTCAGTAAAGCACAGTCTTTGTGCTGTCCTTGGATCTTCTGTAATCTCAGCTGCCACTGCTGTATAATGTACATTGATTTCTATTTGCTATTCAGAGAGAAAGCTGTTTAATCATTTGGTTTCTGACTTGCTAATAAAAAAAAAAAAATCTGTCTTATTTAATAAGTTTATTTGATATAAAACTACAGTGTCTGCCACAATTTGACATACTTTCTTATGTTTTTTAAAGTAACAAATGATGCTGAGAATGAAACCTTATCACTCTAATTTCTACTTACCAAGAAAATGCCTTTGTGATTTGCAGTGCTGTTCACCACACAGAGAATGAAAGCTATTTAATCATTCTCCGTATGAATTGTAAATAATGTTTTACCATTGTCCCACATTGAGGGAAATGAAAGAAGAAAAAGGAGAGAGAGACCTTTGTTCATTATAAGAAAACCTTTCCAGTAGTGCAGAATGACAAGTCTATTCTAGAATGTGAACATCTTTTATATCACTAACAGTTTTCCACTCCATCACATCTCATTGATATTCTGTTTCATTAAAGTCTTATGATAGAAAAGTCATTAATACGCAGAGGTAATTTTTTTATCAGTTTGGGGAAAAAAAATCCCAGGTCTAATAATATAATTACTGATGTTATATGATGGGAAATCACTAATATGATTAGAAGTGCCTGACAGATTATAGTAAGAGGTTTGATAAAGTCCACCTGGATTTGGAGGAGTCAATGGATCCAAGTGCCAGTTACTGAAGGGAAAGTGGAACAGTGGAAGCAGCAGTGTTGGACTTTGATTAGAGGAGCATAAATCAGTTTGTTTTAATGGTTCTGCAGCCGGTTTGCACTTTGTAATCAGACTGTTCTCTGCATCACAGATAGTCCTCCAATTTAGCGCTTGGTTCAGTAGCAGTGATTATGATTATGACCTATAAGTATAGATAAGACTTTGTCAGTAAGATAATGAATCGTATTTTGAAGTAGTCAAGGTTAAAGTTTTTAGCAGCATCTACTATAATTCATTGACTATAGGACCAAATAAATTGCTTTTGCACTTCCACCAGCATAAGCCTGGGAGATCTGCAGTGAAACTGTGGGACAGCAGCTGATACAAGTAAGAGAAGTTTCAGACAAAAGGTATTAAAAAGATTTGTTCCGTGTGAAGGCATAAGAATTTCATTATTTTAGATGTTCAATGTGCATCAGCTCAATGGACTAGAATTCTTCAGGCATATATAAGTTTTAAACAAAGCAGCTTGGAGTGTGTGAACCAATAGCTTCCCAGGGGTTACCTTGTGCACAGCATCTCTGTTGCATGAGGTGCAATGGCTTGAGTGAAAACGCAAAATTTTGTAGATTTAGTGAAATCTCACAGGAAGTGAATTTCTGCTGCTATTGTCAAGCAGGTGACAACATGTTTGCTTAGAAATGTCTAAACAGCTTCTTGTAGGCATCTTGATTGAAAAAGCGTTGCTGTCTTTGAAGATCAATCGGTCAAAATCATGAGATTTGTTTGTCTTTGGCCTCTTGCTATCCCATAACCTTTGTTAAATTCCAAATAATGAAAAGTCTCTACTTGTGTTTTCCTTCTGCTAGTGTTGATTCCACCGTGACTTGATCTCAGATAAGTGGTTCTTTGGAATAGTAGACATGATGCTAGTTTAACAGACAAACTGAAAATAAGCCTACCAAATTCATGGCATGAGAGAAAGGGTCTTTGTGCTTCGAAATGACTCTGTTTCTTCTCAAATGTTAATGGTTTGCATCTTAACTCTCTCATCTTGGTGGCTAGCAGAGGAAATGCCCCTTCACAGTTGGAAAACAGCGTAACATTAGCAAGCAGGAGCAAACACCTCAACTTGAAGTGCAAATAATAATCTGTTGCTAATCCTGGAGACCTCAGAGCTTATTTCCTCACAAAATAAAAATAGTTGTAAGAAAACAGACTACTGATGTAAACCTCTGCTGAGAAAGTGTGTTGATCAATGATTCCTAAAACATGTTTCTGCATGTATTACACTGACAAAACATGACATCACTGTGAGGAACCATTATTTTGCTAAAAATGGGTTTTATAAATGACACTGCGAGATACATGTAACAACTATGGATCATATTCTCACCTAGAGACACACTTTCATTTAGGTGCATTTCAGATTAGGTGTCAAGGAAGACAAAGATATGTTTCCAAGGTACTGTAAAATTTCTTAATCCTTGGGAATGCAGCACTGTACACAGCCTGGCTCTGTCTTCTTGAGGACTGATTCACAGCTATTGGAAAGCTGCTTTTCTGTAGTCCAGAAGCTGGCTTCTCTCCAGACTGAACAAGCCCTGTTCCTCAGTCTTTCCTTGTATGGCCAGTGCTTTAGCCTCCTAAGTATCCTGAATCTGCTGGTTTTTCCTGTTTGTTGTCTTCCCTGAATTGGGAGGCTGAAATCCATATAGGGTATTCTAGATGCAGTCTTAAACATTTCAACTGAAAGAGGATAATCACTTCCTTTAATCTACTGGTTGTGCTTCTATTGATACAGCCCAGGATGTTGTTGCTTTGCATAGCTGCAAGAGCACCTTATGGACACATGCTCAGCTTGCTCAGCCCCAGGTCCTTTCTGGCAGTCAGTGAGAGACGACTAGAGACAACCTGTTCTCTTGTTGCAAGGCGTTCACTCTTCCCAGGTGCAAGACTCAGCATTTATGTTCGCAGAATTTCATGGTGTACCTGTTGGACCATTCCTCTAGCATATCTAGGTCATTCTGAACAGCAACACTACCCACCCTGCTGTTTACAGCATCAGCTGGTCCCTCATTTATAGTCACCTGCAAATTTGCTGAGCTCCATCATCTGTTCCTCATCATTGCAGCAAGTGAGTGAACACTGATGACGATATTAAACAAGAGAGGTCCCAGTACAGTTTCCTGAGGCACCACTTTGGCACATAGACCCCCGCCAGGTGGTCTACTCCAACCAGGTGGAGAATGACCATTAACTGCTACTCTCTGTACCCCTCCATTCAGCCAGATTTTTTTTACTAATCTATTTGTTCACCTAGGCACCCGTAATGTCTTATAACTGGACTACAAGAGTATACTGGGAGACATTGTCAAAACTTTTACTAGAGTCAAGGTAAATGGCAGCTCTCCCCTTGTTCATAGATGTAGACATCTTATCAGAGAGGGCAGTCAGGTTGTCAGGCATTATTTATCCTTTGTAAACCCATGCTTTCTGTTCCTGATCACCTACTTCCCTTTGATGTGCCCAGAAAAATGCTGCAAAGGACTTCTTCCGAGATATGCTGCCTGTGTTAAACACCATCAATTCAGAAATTCTTTATTGCGACCAAAAGTGAGGCATATGCTTAAAGGTCCTAGGTGTCAGGTGGTTTATAGCATTTTAGAGCAAAATATACCTATTATCCCTCATTTCTTTGATACTTCAATAATGCAAGTGCTTCATGTATGGTATTTTCTGGTCCAGTAGTCAGCAATAATGAAAGCCAAGTAACTGAAGCAAGTATAAAATGCAGCTTGTCACTATCAAAGCTTTATAGTTTTGATGCCTGGGAATCTCATATATGGGCTCTTGTAAAACAAGCAGATGCCTTCCTGCCACAGACAGGGTCGGAGTTTGCACTCCAATTCTGTGGGTTATATGGGTGTCCTGCTTAGTGTGAGCTGGCTCCTGAATGATATTTACCTAAGCTCTTTTTTTAATTGATTTTCAGCAGCAAAAGGTTCTATTCACGTGACTCTAAGATACTATGAGTGATTGTCAGTCTGATGCTGAAAGTCTCTGTGCTCACAGCTTCACAGATTTTTGAAGTACAATACTAATTATCTGGTCTTTGGGGCATGTAATTTCAGTTTCCAGCTTTTGAAATTAATTTCCACCATTGCAAGAGAAGCAAGAAGTGATATTCCTAATGCCTTTCCCAACAAGTATGAAAACACAGTATGCCATTAAGGTTGTAAGGATACTTAAAATCCCAAATAATAAAATTTAATAATCCTTCTCAGGATAAGTCAACCAGAGAGTAAGTCTCAACAGTAATTTAACACAATTTCAGGAGTGCTGGAAGTTACAATGGCTGGAGGACTCCCTTGATGCAAGTCCTGTGACAATCACATTTTCCTTTTTGGCATCATTTCCCTCACTGCAATGTCCTTTTCCAGTTGTGGTCATTTTCCCCCACATAGGAGACAGTGAGCTCTAGCTTATGGATTTCCTCATGTCTTCATTGTCCAAGAGTCACCATGAGTGATCACAAGACTATAAAGAATCCAGCCTTCAGGCAGAGATTCAGTCAGTCTTCAGTATTTTCTTCTGCACTGATATTAATGGTGGTTAAGTAGTCTAAAATGGACTTCTGAAGCCAGGCAGACAGGGTCAACAATTCTTTTCTAGATTATATGTAAAGACATTTGTGCCATGTAGCCATCCATATGCTGTCTGAAAAGATGTGAGCCAAGATGCTCAATGCAGGTGATTTGCTAGGTTGGTTTTGAGGAGATTTACACTCAGTGGAGCTGTGTCTGATGCAATTGCTTTATTTTGGTTTTTTTTTTTTTTAATGGTTGTTAAAAATAAACCCTCAGATTTACATATACTTGTTTTCTGTAAAACATAAACTACTGGTATGGCCTGCCAGAATACTTAATATAGATCACTTCTGCATCTTCCAACGTCCTAAATTCATGTCTGCCATATATCCCTTACAAATATTAACTGGTGTTACTCAGGGATGAATTTGTCTGCCTGGTACTGAAACAACACTATTGTTCATCTCGATGGATTTTCTTCCTTGAACACTATCCAATGCCTTCTGTCTGAAAGGCAAGTAAAACTTTCCCTCATAAAGCAGTTTAATAGTATTGTAGGTACATGGGGAAAAATAAAATATTTTGCTATGTCCATTAGTGTTACTGATGACTCCTTCAGATGCAAAATAGAAGCACAAATTTTTAACGCAAAATACAAGGTGAGAGTATTTGTTGTGAAACAAAGACTGAGAAGAACTGGAGGCAGCAATCGAGGAGGCAACAGTGAAAGACAACCATTTGGCCAGGCGCATATATATATATATATATATATATATATATATATATATCTCAGTAGGACTTCAGGTAAAAAGACTTTAGGAGACAAAGTACAGCCCTCACAGCCTGCTGGGATTCACTGTGCACTCACAACATAGTTTGCACAGAAAGGTTGTTTGGGTTTGTGTGTCAAACTTGGAAAACTGCTGTCATACCCTTTCAAAACAAAACCACTCACAGGTCTGTGGATGCACTGGAATCCAGCTAGAAAGAGATGAGTTTTGATCCTTGAACTCAAGCTCTAACTTTAGTCAACATTAACCACAGCTGTGGCTTCTGACCAATCTCAAAGTGAAATACTGATGTCATTCTTCCTAATTGTATAAACATATAGTAATTAACCAAAGTGTTGCTTTTAAGTTCTGTTCAGCTTTTCAAACCCTAACCCTTCCCAGAATTATAACTTGATGCAACTGTCTCAGGAAAAGGAGGAAATAAAATGTTATTTATAGTCTCTAAAAGTTTGAAGAACACAAACTTGACTTTTGAGCATTTAGGTTCCTCTAACTTATGAGACTGATGCCAGCAGTACACAATAACAGTAGGAATTGGTTACTGCTGCCTCCTTCATAGCTTTGTGGCATAAGCATGTCCCAGTCATGTAGAGAACTTCTGACATATTACTTTTTCAAATTCTAATTGTTAACCCAACCTTAATTTTCACCTTAAGTATCACAAGGCTATCATTCTTTGCGTTAAAGTGGAAAGACACTGGTGCCTTTTGACTTCAATAATCTGTCTAACTGCTGAATTCTAAAAATCTGTCTATTATTTAGTTTTCAGTTTGAGCTTCAACTGTCCATAATGCTATCGATTATTTTAACTTCTGACAGGTAACCAATTCTTAGACTGAAATAGGTTGTTTATTACCCACAGAATTATAATTGAAAATAATTACAGTGTGTTAACATCAGGCCTCTTCCTAATTTATTAACTGTGCACAAGATTAAAGCTTTTTTCCCCTGTACTTTACTTTTATTCCAACCACAATTTAAATAGACAAAAATCAACAATTAACTTGAAAATGAGGTGCTGAAAATTACACCTGCCTACTTCTTAGTGTTTCAGCCTGTGGCATCTAATAATTTGCTCCACCGAAGTCCTCAACTTTAATGTCAACCTTGATTTGAACTTTCAGTGAAGGCAGAAGATCCAGACAAGCAAGAAGTCATTAGGAATTGTTGATAAGAGACCTCTTTCTAATTTTCCAGGCTTTGAAAAACCAAGCTGTTAAGTTCAGCTCTTGTCTTTCATCTCCAACACTTTACCCTCACCAAACTGAAATTCCAACCTTAAAAGAGTCAGGGAAGCACAGGGGAAAAAGTTTGTGGAGTCAATTAAGATCTTCAGTTTTTCTTGTTTTGTGACACATGCAGAATCTATAAATGATCTCAGCTGCTGATGATGCAGGTTTCTAAACTCTAGCCAACTCTAACCCCAAACAGTACGTTGCTGCTACTATGTCAGTGCAAAAGAGCCACAGCTCCATAAAGTTGCCAGTACACAATTGTTTGTATAAAACTAAACTATTACTTCCTTGGTATTTTGTTTGTAATCTTGCTTCTGATGAGTTATGTGGTCATTACTGGATTGACTGCAAGCATCTTGTGACAAGAGATGAAATAGTTGGTTTTCTGGGCCATATATGTTTGGGGACAGAGCACCTTTCTTTTTGTGGGCTAGTTGTGACCAGTTGCCATACTTAAGTGCCTTCCCTGAGGTTATATTCACACGGACCCAATCGCAAACACAGCTCTGTGCCCCAGGTGCTTCCTCTGTGTGGAATGTTTTTTGTTCAAAATGAGGATACAATCAAAGGCACATCCCACATGTAGATGCTAGCATTTGGGTTTCTATAATGTGGGACTACTGACTGTTTTTCAGCTGAAAATGACCCCAGAATACTCCTTTTCACAGACCTATTGTAATTCTCATGTATAACAAAACAATTGAAAAAACCTGAGGAACATGAGCTCTCAGGTGTGGAACTACTGAGTACCAAAGCTCTTAGCGGATTGGTGTGCTGCCTTCTGTATATTTACAGCCTCTCCTAGCATCCTCCCCTTTCATTTCAGCAGTGAATCAAACAAGTGAGCTTGAATCCCTGTGATGCAATGACTGGATGTAGTACTCTGGATGGAGTGGTAGTTCATCGGGTATTGGTGAACAAGCTCTGGGAGAGTCATCTTGCTCCTGAGGTATGTTTAATTGCTGTTGTTATGAGTAAGGCAAGTTTTCATATTTGAATAGCTCACCTGTTAGGTGTCAAGCAGGAAGAGGGTTTTGAGATGTGTTTTTATCATACCATCATGTACTTAAGGACAATTGAACAGCATTGTAAGGTGTTAAGAATGGGGAGTTATACGGAGGAGTGGGTTTCTTCCAGCTATGTGGTTTCCCAATATGTTTTTGCTAGCAACCGGTTTGTGGAAGGGACCAGAAACCAATGTGATATGTGCTGAAAGAATCCACAAAGAAAAGGCTTGTTAACATTTCTTTTGGTTTCTGTGTATATTTCAGTTGGTGTAACAGCTACTATTCTGTTTTACTTGATAGTTAACTCTGGACAAGTGACCCCTGAAAATTAGAAGTGAGTTGTTCTAACTGCTTCAGCTGATACTGTAGCACATTTCTACTGAATTAGACAGTAACCTGGAAAGGAATCTTGTTCCTAAAATGTTTGGGACACTGTGCTTTGATAAAGGCCAGATCCTGTCCTTTTAGGCAGGATCCAATCCATGCCTAGAAGGTAAACAATTCAATGTAGCAGAGATGGGATCTGTGTTCTTTTGGAGAATATTTTTCTCATCTTATGTCCCTATCTCAAGTGAACAACCCGTTTTATCCCATGTTGCGTCTTATGAAGGTCCTTTTTATAGTTAATGGTTCCTTTAAATGCTGACATGCAGTAAAAGAGAACATTCTTCAGTTTGAACTGTGATTTGACTATTTCACTCTTTCTGCTGCGTAGATCCTATTGTGAGATCCTCGATGAGGGATAGAGTAAATTAGGAATCTGCAATGGTCCTTCATCAGGACAGGCCACAAAGATCCTCTTCTTAGAAAGGCTTTGACCCAAGTTATATTTAGAACAGTTGAAACATTGATATGAAAATAGCTTTCCATGTGGTTTGGGTGATGACAGAAGTGATTGTTCAGAAGGAGCAGTGGAATTAGGTGTTGTCCCTTTTGATGCATAAAATGTATGCAAAATTCTTTAAGAACTGCAAGTTGATTAGCAAAAGGAAATTCACAGTAGCTGTATTGGAATGAAAAAGGGGAGCAAGGTAAGGACATTCAAAATAAAATGTTTAGTTGTATGTAATTACTTGATGTACATTTCGATCAGGGAAAGAAAAGGAAAGGAGCACGCTAAATAATGTTGGTGTGACAATTACTCTAAGATGATTTTCTCAAATGACTCAGCTTTGTGTGTTGGGTTTAAATTAAAGCAGAAAAAAATCTTCCAGTAAAACAATCAAACCCCCACACAAAGCTATTGTGAATTCTTTCTAGGTATATCTACAAATGGTCATCAGAACTTCTTTGCTATGATCAGCCAAAATACTCATCCACATCCTTCAGCACTTGCTTGTGTAGACAAAGTGGATTTTTTTCAGATAATGCTGTGTAAGCATGATCGGTAGAATACAAGTCTTATTTATCCCTGATGGGTAAAGCTTTGTGTGTAGGGTTTAGCTGAGATAGAGTTGATTCTCCCGATGATGTCACTCATGGTGCAGTTCCCTGATCCTCTCCTCATGAGGCTTGCTCTCCAATCCCTTCTTTGGACCTGCTCCAGCACCCCAATGTCCTTCTTGTGGTGAGGTGCCCAAAACTGAATGCAGTACTCAAGATGACAATCACTTCCCTACTCCTTCTGGCCGCACTTGCTCTGATACAAGCCAGGATGCCTTCTTGGCCACCTGAACACACTGCTGGCTGATATTTAGGCAACGATCAATCAATACCTCCAGCTCTTTTTCTATCAAGCAGCTTTCCAGCCACTGTCTCCCAAACCTGTAACATTGCACTGGATTGTTGAGGCCAATGGTAGGACCCAGAACTGTCCTTGTTAAACCTCATACAATTGGGCTCAGCCCACTGATCCAACAACATTCCTGATGCTTTTAAAATAGGCATCTGAATGCCATGTTAATAAACTTAGGTCAAATTGTAAGCTACATGCTGATAGGACATTTTCTTTATTTTTTCCTGGCTTATGAAGTGGAAAGGTTGGATGATCAAGTCTAATTCTGCTGAGGTTCACTCCTTCCCCACCCACCAAATGCAGGTATTGCCAAGAAGGTCCACTTTATGAAGTTGTTTTCAGCCAGTGGACAGAACATGGCTCACAGCAAAGGCTTTGCTAGACTTATTGGGGAATTTAATAGACTGTATTTCTGTTTTAACTTTTATGCACCAGAACATCACAGAACTCACAGCAGTGAGTTCTACTAGCTGTGTAGCAGAACTCTTAAGGGGATAGCAGTTGATGCTACCAGCAGTTTATGATGCCTGTGGTTGCCCTCCTTCTCTCTTTGGCCTCTGCAACAGACACCATAAACACACCGGGATTTTAGCCCAGTGTTGTAGGTAAATGTTCATCTATTGCTTATAATTTGTTTGGAGAATGCTGTGTGAACCTCTAGGAGAATATCTTTGAGACTGTGCATGGGGCTTCAGTTATTTTTCCATTGCCTTAGATAACCTGGAAAATATTCTAATTAAAATAAGGAAAATACTGCATAAATTTTTGTTTCAGTGGTGACACTGATTCCCTTACAATTGCTTATTCTCCAGGAAAGCCTTATCTCATATGAATATGCTAGTTCAAAAAATATAAAGGGCCTACAGGGAGATTTAATAGTTAAATCTGCACTTGTGAAGCACCTGCTGTGCTGTTCAGCTTTGAGAAACAGCCTTTCTCCCAGCCTTCGAGAAGTTGTAGATCTGGAGGAAAACCTAAAATAACAAAGTTGTCACAGTCATAAATCATCCTTCTTGTCTTCTAAGAGAGTGAAATATGTCAAAGTGGTACAAGTCAAAAGGAGGATTTTTTTTTCTGTAGTGTGTTTAGCGCACGCATACTTCAGGGTGCTGCTGACCTCTGTCCTGCTACAGTCACTACTTTGGCTGTAGCTGAATAGCTGAGAGTGGGCTGGGGTGAGGGGTTAGTGAGGGGACCGCAGCAGCATCATGTAACCCCGTGGGAGAACATGTTCACTGACGGGGTCCTGCACTGCTGGGCTACGTTCCTTCTCCTGTCATATGGCAGGTCGGCTTCACATGGGGCTTTGAAGGGTTGAATTGTGCAGTATGCAAGCTCAGTGTAAAACCCTCTCCCATCAGCCTTTGGCAGCAAATCTGAATTTGGTAAATTTTCACTCTCTAGTCCTGCAGATTTCATAAACCTTGATCTGTTTTCATTGTTGTGGGTATAGGATTGACTTCACAAACTGATCCAGGTTGCTTAAATTCCTCAATGAAAGGAGGAATTTTGCCTGGAAGTAATGGATTCAGCATTGAAAATTTTATTAAAGCCAAGTAAGTAAAATTTAAATGACAGTAATATTAAATTCCTGCAGCTTCACAAGAGCTGTTTAAGAGCAGCTCAACTTCCTGAGAAGATGTTCAGATTTGTTAGTGCAAAAGGTACAGCATGAACTCTGACTGAAATGATGTATTTTAGCATGAAAGATCAGTTCTGTCTTAACCTTGAGTAAACTTGTGGAAGGGATAGGTGGTGTTTCCTTTTAACTAGAACCGTTATTGATAATCCACCAAGAAGTAGGACATAAGCCCTGCTGACAAAATAAATGAGTGAATCATTCAGAGATTGATTGTTAGCTATCTATTTTATGGCATACAAGAGGAGGTAAATGACTTTTTTTGCTTTACCAGATCATACTTCCTCCTTATATATCACTACTGTTTAAAAGCCTGTTGTTTACACTTGTCTTTTAATACGCAACAGTAAAAAAATTACAAAGACTTGACAGATCAGTGATTTCTGTATCATTACAACTTCTGATAATGTTTTGCCTTCACTCTGAAGATTTCCAATAAGGAAAGGACAACCATGGGAATCAGGGACTTCCTTTCTAGGAAATGTTGGTAATGATGGTAAACAGGCCTCAATGAACTTATGTGCCTAAGTCATGAAGCTGTTCTTGTAAAAAGTCCAAACTACTATTTTTCTCCAGGACTTTAATGCATGTAGCTGTGGTTTCTGTACCACTGGAAATGAACAAGCCAAGCTTTCAGCCAGTCTCCCCTGGGTACCCCTGGGAAGAGATGCACTGCTCTGGTGTAAGGAACTGATCACACAGAAATAATCAATGAACCAAGTACTGTACTTTCTCTGCAATGTGTGTGATCATCTTGATATCTTCTCTGCAGTTGTGGACTTTGAAAAAAAACCCAAACCCACTTTCTTCTTCTTATGCCTCAAAATATCATCTATTTTTAAGCCCAAGGCAGATGCTCATGATTTCTGAATTCAGCAGAAAAGCTTGATGCTTCTTGACTGTCAGGACTTTGGTTGCTATGACTGACTGTACTCTTGAGATATCTGCTGTTGTAATTGAACTCCGAATTGAAAATAATAGTGGAGAAAAGCTAGAAAAGGACAGAAGCGATTGACATTTTCCTGCCAAGGAAAGGATTGAACTTGTAAATGAACATAGGACAGTTCCTATCTAAATGTCCATTCTCAGTCACAGCTGGGCAAGAAAATTCAAGTAAATCCTAAACACCAAATATTGAAGAACCAGTGCAAGGCTCACCATATTACTACAAAATCACTTTTACTTCTCTATCAGAAAGAGTTTCCTTTACTGCAGTGCGTTACTAAAACGCTACTGTTTCCTAGGCCTACTAATATAAAGATTTTTCTTCAGGTTTGAATCTGCTTATTCTTTGTGATAAGTGTAATTATCACAGGGGGACTTGTAACTGGTAGTGTTTTTCTCTTTGAATATAGAGAATCTAAGTAGATTCCTAGGAAAATTAAGTAATTTTTTAAAAAAGCAAACACAGGTCCTCAAAAAAAAAAACCCCTTAAATCTGTGCTGCGTCTCTGTAGCCTTTTTTATTTCACTGTGAGGGACACCATGCAGCTGAGCAAGGTCATACTCTCTAGTTCATAGTCTAATTGGGTAGACTCTGACTGACTTTGGGGAGCACACAAGAGTGAATATGAAACAATGGAATAAAACGACCAAGAGAAAAGATGACTTTCTGGATTCCAGTGCTGAAGTGCTGGTGCTGAAAAGTTTATTGTCACGGAATTTCCAGCCAGAAGTTCCAGACTGCAGAGATTTAGATATTCTGGACACTTCAGATCAGCAGAGTCTGCTTGGCATGCTGTCTGCTCCTATGGCAGCATTTAGTTTTATAACGGTGTTTTGTACAAGAAACCTCGGCAGCTTTATTTTAGCAGCAGCATTTCCAAAAGGAAGACCCACTATTACTGTTCCCTGTGTCCCTGGGCTAATGTCGATGCTGAAAATGGTTTAGAAGGATGTAGGAATTAAAGCCTGTTTTCCATAGGCTTTAGGTGTCAGCTTAGATGCTGGCCATATTTAACATGTGTAGTATTTGTGTTTGAACTAAGGACTTGATTACTTACCTTTCTGGCTCCTCTTTTTCTTTTTTCTCTTCTTATTGCTCTGAGCTCAGCAGTTGAACTATGAGGCCATGCAGCTCACATAGCCCTGGGGGAGGAGTACTGTTAGAAGTTCAGCAATTATATTTTATTGTGAGACCTGGAGTGGTTTTCTTTGTGATAGTTATCTTAGGAAGGTGCTCACCGGGGGTTCCACGTGTTCTTACTTACAGACTTCTGAGGATGACATTTGTTTGTAGGGCCAAAAACCCCACAGGTTCACTGCATGTGAGCAGAATGTTTGAACAGGCAGTGTAACCTGCTATAATTTATTGCCTTTTGTAGCAGCAGAGTTCATCTGCCAGGGTGTTTCTTTGCCAGTATGTTGAGTGGGTAGACTCAGTTTAAGATACTGCTTCTTATCTTTGCTAAGATTCAACCACCATCGAGTACTTAGCACGTTGCTGTGATGATGACAGTTACAAAAGATACCCTGCAACTTGTGATCTCTTGCTTTCCTACTCCTTTTCCGAGATCTATGCATTACTACTATGCACTCATGTCAGCTGTGAGGTGGTAGAGCTGAAGCTGTTGACCATGCCATTTTTGGATGACCCCTGACTGGATTGAAAGCAGCCTTGCTGTGAGCAGCTACTGAATCTGGAGAGAAGATCTAGGCATTCGTTAAACTACTGGAAGGTGGATCTGACATCAGCTCCTAATGAGTATAAAGACATATGACAGACACAATCTTTTAAGCAATGGATGGTTAGGTATTCATTGGTTGTTTTCTAAGTGACATTTTGAGCCAAGGATGCTGGATATGGGATGATATCAGAAGAGAATTAATTGCATATTGTGAATGAGAAGGGAAGGGCTGTGATGTTAAAAAATGGATTCTGCTTGGCTGTTAGGATGCAGAGAGGTTAATTTTTCTATGTTGGGTTTGCTTTGGGGTGGTGATACCACTGACAAATGTGTTTTCTGTGTCTCAAACTAGTACTACAGTTATCTGTGGCAAATCTTTTGAGTCTTTCATCAAGTTAGTTTTAATATATATCCCAGGTCTTCCTCTTTTGTCCCTAGGAGGAGCTGGTGGATCTATTAAACAAATCAAAATCAATCTCATAATATCATCTTCCCTTATTACATTTTTTTCCTGGTGTACAGAGTTGCTTTTTTGTTTCTTGTGGCACCTTAGTGGCATAAGGGGGAAAATTCTTTTAAATAAATAGATCCGAGCTGAGGCTCTGATGCCTATCCTTTCTGCTGGACAAAATTGCTTTCATACCTACATTTGCATTCCCTTTTCACAAAGAGGCACTGATGTTATAGAGTGTGTCCCTTCTCTGAAGATTCTCATCAGTGAGGAATTGTAATAAAGCAATAAGGCAGAAATTAGCTGGAATTCAAGAGTTATAAAAAAGGGAAATTGCCAAAAATGAGGAGGTTTTCTCTGCGCATGGGTATCTAAATACAGTGTTGGTATAACAGCAATAAGACACAACCTAGTGATGATAAATCTGCGGAAGGAAATGATATTTGGATATATTTCCTGTTTTCTTATTGCAATAGAGGATAATTGCAAGAAATTCATCGCTGTCACCACAAAACGGTTCTTTCTGTTTGCGATTGCTTTGCTTAGTATTACTAAAAATTAAAATTGGTTTGCTGAAAAAGCCCACTGTGAACTAGCCACAGCTCACTCATCTCCAACATGGGACTGTAACATATCCTGAGTCTCAAACGTATGTGGGAAGGCAAAGTGGAAGGTGAAGCAGTGCAGTGAGAGTTTTTGCTGTCTCTCTGTTTTCATATGGAAATAAAATGAGACAGTGTTCCCTGTTCTTTCCCCTGCAAATGACTCCAGTGATCACAGTGATATTGTCCTATCACCAAAGCACAGAGTCTTCGTAATTACTGACTCTGTAGATACCTACACTGTGAGATGTGATGGGGACACTCACTGTGCCATCTGGGTTCTCCTGGAATTAAATATGGGTACTTATGGAGGGAACCTCACGGAAGTGTTGAAGATATTTTGATGTGGGTGATTAAGAGGTGGTGCCTGCAGCTGCAGAGTACCTCATGAGTGAGCCCATAGTACACATTTGCACAGCTGCAGGGCAATTTGTTTTCTTTATTCTTGCAAGTTATGAATCAGAACAGAGTCTCATCTGGGCCCTGTTAAATTAGAGCTATATACACCAGATACTGACATTCAATAATTTGAATATACGTGAAGAGGGAACAGATCATAATTCCCGGCTCTTAATTAACAGTAGAGGTCTATTGTCATGAAAAATTACTAAGAGGTGTGAAAGGAGTTAAATTACCTGTTTCTGATCCTGGATTTCCTGTAACATATGTGACTTGTGTCCTGTGCGACTTGGTGTAGGTGATCCTGCTCTGGCAGGGGGATTGGACTAGATGATCTTTCAAGGTCCCTTCCAATCACTAATGTTCTGTGATTCTGTGAGTTCAGCAGCTATGCCTGTGGTAGTGTGTTGTCCACCTGGCAAATCTTAGAAAAACTCTGCACACCTTTTCCCAGAAGCTCATAATTTAGTCAAACCAAAACATGGTTCTCCATAATGCTGTGCGTGTTCCTCAGTAAGGACAATGATGGTGATAAAATTTACATTTTCTGTTATTTAGGTTAAAATGTTGCACAGAAAATCTCTGCTTTTTTTTCCTTACACTGTAGAAAGATTTTTATTCTCATCACAACAAAAAAAATGTATGGGATGTCTTACTCATGGTACAGAACAACTGTGGGGTGACCCCTGACCCCTTTGATAGCTACTGTTATCCTTACACAGCAAAACTATGGAAGATACGTTTTCATGCTCACTTCTAGTGCTACACATCAGCGCCATCGCTTAAACAGAATGACTCTTATAGGTAAAATGATGGGTGTCTTTGGAACAAGGCTGCATTTCTGAATCTCTTCAAACACTGTATATTTTATTTCATGCTTCCAAAGTGTTTTGTTAGAAGATGGTATTACAGCATGAGCACCAGTGGCACATCCTTATCATTTTTACTCATGTCAAACAGTTCCACATAAATATTAATGAGGAAAGTATTTCTTTTGCTCCCGCTGAATCCAGCATGGTTGAGTGTCAAGATCAGTGTAGTTCTGCACATAAATTATTAGATTTGTCTGTGAGAATGCAGCTGTTGTGGGTTTGTGTTTTTTCCAGGGAACTTCAGTCCTGATGTACCTGTTTGTCTGTACACGCTCACGTGCAGCCTCACAGAGAATATGCGTGTACATACATGGGTATAAACTACAGAATATCTTTGGTTGGAGCAAACCTTTAAGATCAGCGAGTGCAACCTTTGACTCAGCACTGCCAGGTCATCACTAAAATAAGTCCATAAGTACCACATCTACTCATTGTTTAAATACTTCCAGGGATGACTCCACCACTGCCCTGGGCAGCTTGGTTTTCTTCAGTGGAGAAATTCTTCCTAACATCAATCCTAAACCTCTCTTGGCACAGTTTTCATCCGTTTCCTCTAGTCCTTGCTACCAGGATGAAGAGCATGTTCTCCTGGCTCCAACCTCTTTTTCAGGTGACTGTAAACAGCAGTAAGGTTTCCATCAGCCTTCTTTTCTTGAGGCTAACCAACCCTAGTTTCCTCAGCCATTCTGCATAGGTTTTGTGCTCTGGACCCTTCATGAACCTTCTCTGGACACAGGTGATGTAGACATGCTCTACACAGGCAGAGAATTTGTGAAGAGAAATATGGTATTGGAAGCAGCCCAGCCTTTCTGCCTGAAAGGACATGGTGGAGGAAACCTAAGCTGCTTTCAGTGGCTTCTGGCCATGTTTAGCAGCTGGAGCAATGGGCAAGTAACTGGAAGAGGGCTCCTCTCCCTAAAGCAGCCTCCTCCTGCTGCTCCTCTTCCTAAAGTAGCAGTCATGAGTTGCTGCAGGCATGAGTATGCCTGAGAGCTGACATGTTGGAGAACCTGATGTGTCTAGGCAAGATACTGCTGAATACAATCTTAACCGTGCACTCATTTATCACTTCTCCACTGTTAAAACCTTCTGGTTTAGAATAAAAGATTATTTATTTGCCTTTAGTGTTGCCTTGCACAAAATCTGGTAGCGATTTGTTAGGGATGTGGAGCACGTCCTCCAGCTAAGTGATTCTTGCATGGTGGACCATTTTGTCAGACCTCACAGTCCTAATGCTAATATGGTTTATTTCTGTGTAATGACGTCTGACTTGCAGATTCATAAGAGAGTAAAAGAAGTACATTCCAGTGATCAGCAGTGGATAGAAAATTCTCATGGCAAACAGCAAGATAGTGTGGAGGGAACTTAACAATAAGAGTAGGTCTGAAACAGCTTGTAGTAGTAGTGGTATTTGCACCTTTACAGTGCAAACACCCCTACTATAACAGTGGTAGCTGGAGGACATAAAGAAGCAGCCTATGGGATGAATAGAACAATAGAGTACTATTTCATTGTACATGAATAAGCATAATGACAAAATACATTTGCCTATGTGGATTAATTTAAGACTAAAATAATTTCCAAAAGCAAAAAAGTAACGTGCACTTCTTTTATACTGACTGACATTTCATTATTTAAATGCCTAATGTGCATTTTGCGTTTCGATAATTCGTTGTCAGTTTGCAAAGGCAATTACATTTTAAATGTTACCAGAGTTTTTCCAAAGGGAAACCTAGACTTCTTATGTTGCAGCTGAATTGGTATTCAGATCTAAGTTAAAGATTTGCACAAAATGCTTTTTCCTCGAGGGATATGTATTGGCAAACAATGGACAGGATTCGTATGTCTCAGAAACAGGAAAAATAAGTAAGGATTTATAATCAAGTTAGCATGTGCTGCTACACCAAGTATAAAGTGGTGGTTCTTCATCTGATTACCCCCGTACAATATAAACACATACTATATGAACACATATTCATGCAATCATAGAGCGTATTGGGTTGGAAATGACCTCTAAAGTCATCTGGTCCAATCCCCTGCAACAAGCAGGGACATTGCTCACCAGACCAGATGGCCCAGAGCCCCATCAAGGCTGACCCTGAATGTCTGTCTCTATTGAATATAAGAAGCAAGCTTCTCACTTAGCTGCAGAACTTCCTTCTCAATTTTACAAACGCAAATGCTTTTGCTTGAATGCTTCTCCCCATCCTCACAACCTGTGTTTCATTTGTTGTCTGTCTTCCATTTTTAAGGAGGATTGTTCTTTACCCTACAGAGCAGGTTTATGCATACCAGTTCTGCTAAAAGACAAAAGCCTAACTGAGGTAAGTTAAAAATCATTTAGGGGATAAGAAGCATTTTTGCTCTGAAGGACACTTTTTAACTGGATTAAGATGTTTTAACTGGATTTAGATGTAACAGAAGTTTTCTTACTGAAAAAGTAGCTATTGGTAGTTAATTTTACTTGTATTATGGCATGGTGCGACCATCATTACACTACAGATAGAAGTAATGAACAAGTGTTCTGTGAAGAAGACTCCACAACCCCCCTGGGCAGCCCTTTCCAGTGCTCTGTCACACTCGCTGTGAAGAAGTTCGTTCTCATATTGATGTGGAACCTCCTATGTTCCAGCTTACATCCATTGCCCCTTGTCCTATCACCAGATGACATTGAGAAGAGGCTGGCTCCATCCTCCTGACACCCACCCTTCACATATTTATAGACATTAATGAGGTCACCCCTCAGTCTCCTCCAAG
>JAOXOE010000441.1:2808949-2823738 GCA_028565055.1 Phoeniculus purpureus
CTATGTTCCAGCTCACACCCACTGCCCCTCGTCCTATCACTAGATGACATTGAGAAGAGCCTGGCTCCATCCTCCTGAGACTGGCAGGCAGGCATGCACATAAGCTCAGAAAGGCTTCTAAATTGTCCTCTGGGAGACACATCTGACCTTCTAGATGGAAGAGGCTGGGATGTAGACTAGACTTTTGAAAGCAACTAAACTACAGAGCAAGCTGACTGGAGGCTTCAGTTGGGCGTCTGAGACTGAAGCAGTGGTGCAGAAGTCTGGCACCTTCACAGAAAACCTACAAAGCATGAGATTTGCTTTAGCATGTAAAGATTTTTCAAATAGTCCATGGATCACTTACGCAACCTCCAACTTGAATTCAACCTCTAGCTCCTCCTTGGCCTGAAAGCAAGAACAAGAAATTAAATGAAGTAGCTAGATAATGTTTTCTCCCGCGTCTTAGACCAGGTCCCTGCTTCACAGCACTGAAGACACTGGTTGTAATGCACAGTTTGGGGTAAATATCTAAGACTAGAAAGTCTGAAACAGCATTTCAAAACAGAGAGTTTAACCAGATGGTTTAATTGCTTCCTCACCTCCTTTCTTCTTCAAGGTATCATTAAGAAAACCTGTACTTTTATCTCTTAGTGTGAAGCTACTGCAAAGACAATCTGCAACTTGCTGTGTTGTCTGCAATCCACGTTTTTCTTCTAACTGTTTCTGGCACCATCATCCATGACTTATTATCCTTGCTCCTAGCTGGAAGTTAGATACTTCCCACCCGTTGTTTTAACATAACAAGCAATGAGTGGTGTTATTGAGTGATTCAGAGTAACAGTTATGCAACCCCCTGATATGTATGAGCTAGCTGAGAGCGACCTAGTTTGGGTACCAGAAGCGGTCTGCTTGTGGTAGCACTAAGTTGTGGTGTGCCGGGTACCTCACTGATCTCATCCAGAGATCTCAAAGGGAATCAAGACTTCTTTCCCCAACTTATAGATGGGCAACTGAGGAAAAGAAATAAACTAATCAGTCAGACCTCCAAAACTAGACTAATTCAAATAAATATGTCAGCAGGCTCAGCCCTAGCTGAGGCATCACAGTCCTGGGATACACACAGGGGCAACTTCAGCTTTGCCTTTCGGGTGACAGTAAATACAATCAAAGGGGCAGTAGGCAGGGACTGTGAATTACATGAAAGAAGGACCCCAAAAGTTACAGATGCCTCACCCGTGCAGCCTTGATGTTGCTCAGTCAAATGCCTGCCCTGCCCACAGCATTATTTCTGTTGTATACTCTTTAATAACTTGTAAAAATACTGCGAGGAGGGGCTCAGGCTCTCAAATCCGGGCTTTTCAGCACATTTTTTGTGTTTCTGTTTTGAACGGAAATGCAGGTACCCATTAGTGGGGTGAGTCATCTGTGGTGGGTTCAGAAAGCCCACTCCAAGATCCTGAACGTGGTGTGTAACTTTCTACTGGTTTCTTAGCTGTCTTATTTTTAGGTCTCACCTCAGGGTTGGGCTTAAAACACAGGATGACAGTTTGGTCAATTGGAAGTTTAGCAGTATCAAAGAGGGTACAGAGCAGATGGTCATCGGGAGTAGAAAAATCCTCATCATACACTGTCAGCTCCAGCACATTCTGGAAAAAGAGAGAGAAGGGGGGTTTATAGTTTCTACAGTCCTGGACATCATTAGCTCCAGGGAAGAAGGAACATTAGGGGGTGCTTGAAAAAAAAAGAGTGGGCAAGTTAAGTTTTTGGAAAAACATATTCTAAACTGAATATTCATCTTCCCTAGTTCAGTTTGATCGCAGGAACTTGAATCATGCATTGGCTATATCTACCCGGGTGCCTGGGCTATATCTACCCAGGTGCTATATCTAGGTGCCTGGGAGCTTAGTTAACTCCCAGGTTCTGTATGTGTCTCGCGCTGATTTCCACAAGTCTCTAGTTTGCCTAAAACTTCCATTCTGAGCTCAGTTTCTGGCCCTCCAAAACAGCTCTATCTGAGACGCAGGTACTCAGTCACCTCTGCTAGCAAACAGCTTGAACAGTCACTTAAACAACTCTATGCAGTTAGGAGACAGATAAGACCCAGCATCAACAAAATCTTTAGCCCACTTCAGGCAGACAGCTCTGGCTCCTTACCTTGACCTGGCTCTGGATCCTGAAGTAGAAGGTTTCGTTCCACACGGGGTTGTTGTCGTTCCTCACCGTTTTCGTGCGGGACTTTTCGCATGTTGCTGTTGGCAGCCACAGCGTCACGTAGCAATCAGCCTGGCTTACTGGGTAGGGAAAGAGGCAACACAGTTGTTAATGGGGTAAAACCATCAGCGCTGCATGATACTGGAAGAGGCTGCTGCGTGGTTCCAGTGTCAGCTTTTGAGAACGACTGCAAAAGGTCTCCACCCCTGCCTTTCCTTCAGTGATTTTCTCAGCGGAAGTTTGTGAAAGCAGTTGCAGAACTGTTCTTGCTGTAGAAGACAGCAGGGACTTCCTCCAGAAGGAGCTCATCAAATTAGTGGATCTTAATTAATTGCCACCTCCAGGAAGAGAGGGACCAAGCACCCACCACATCTTTACCTCCTTACACCCATACCCACTTTGCACTAAGGTCTGCAAGCCATACTCTTGTCTTTACCATAGTTGTGGGTACAGATAAACCATAAACAGCAGGAAAAGCCCCAAAATACAAGAAGGATGTGAAGGTCCTTGAATGCATCCAAAACTGATGAAGAGGCTGGAAGGAATGTCCTGTGAGGTGGGACTTTGACTTGCGTAGCTTGGAGAAAAGAAGGCTTATCTTTCTGTGCAGCTTCCTGGAGACAATTGGAGGTGTGGAGCTCTTGGTATCCAGTGATAGGACTCATGGTAATTGTTCAAAGCTGTACCAGAGGAGGCTTAGACTGGGAAGTGCTTCTTTACTGGGAGGGCAGTCAAACACTGGAACAGGCTTCCTAGAGAGGTGGTTGATGCCCCAAATCTGTCAGTGTTTAAGGACAAGGCCCTTAATAACTTGTTTTAACTTGGTCAGCCCTGAACTGATCAGATAACTGGACTACTTGATCATTGTAGGTCCTTTCTAGTGGAAACTTTCTGTTCTATTCTGTCCTGTCCTGTCCTGTCCTGTCCTGTCCTGTCCTGTCCTATCCGAGTTCACAAACAATGCAGAAACACTGCAGTGCAAAGATGCTGTGTGGTGCAGCAGGCTGACAGAGGACTAACTGCTGACATGGAAAGCATTGACTGCTCATACCGTCTGTCTCCTCAGCACAGGTAGGTGTAGTCAGCCTGGACCACCGTCTGCACACATCCTGCCTTGCTCAGACACATCAGTGTGTCTCTGAAGCAGAAAAAAACTGTCCTATTTGCACCTTTTCCTTGCAAAGGAAGTTGCTTGTCTATATTTCATTTATAGACGGAGTTGATGTAAGAACCAGACGTAAGGCTGCCCTCCTACTGCCTTAAGACATCACTTCTAATCTCCTAGTACTTGCCAGGGTCTAGCATTCGGTCTGTGAATTCCCAGAAAACGTGTCTCTGTTGGACTGCACATGTTGGGAAAGTCTCATCTGGAAGAGCTCAGCTTTTTTCCAAGGATGAGACAGAAGAAAAAAAACATTAGGGTTTTTCATGTTAAAAAAGAAATTCATAATCATTTCTCTAGCTCTACTACATCTGCTCCAGAAGAGAAGAAACAAGCCAGTTCTAGTGAAGAGCTGCACTAGACCCACCATCCATCCTTTAGGCAATGCCACAGTAAGCCAGAGTTTGCACTGGGGATACGATGCTTAACACCCTCTCTAGATTTAAGCTCCAGTAATAATGCCTTTTTAAATAGATCTATTTTAACTTCCACCCATTCCTGTGACAATGAATTCCGCAGTTTACTCGTCTATGCCTTTTATTTGGTTTCAGCTCCATGGCTGATAATTTTACCGGGTGCCCCTTCATTCTCATGTTGTGAGAAATAGCGAAAAAGTCACTTTCTTACTCACTTTCTCCCTCCCGCTCCTTTCTGTTGAGACAGCTTCCATGCCTGCCTCTGTAGTTTCCCTTCCGCTCTTCAGATCTGTAGCCTATTTGGTCCCTTTGGATGTAAAAGTTCTTCCAGACTTGTCATCACAGGTTTCTGTGATGCTGCTTTCTGAAGTTTCAGTGTCAGAGGCTTTTCCAGGTAGCCCAGCAAACTTAACACCCTCTCACAACTCTGTCGCTCCGTTTGACTCTTACCCTGGTGGCTTTTTAATCTCAGAAATTCTACTTAAATAATAACAATAGTGCTCTGAAGAATTCCAAAATGGCAGAAAGAGAACTTGAGTAAGTTTGGAAGTCCTAAAAGATCTCAAGATGTTTTAGAAGTGACTCTGTATGACTCCTGCACTCCTTGAAGTTTATCCTTGGAAAGCAACAGCTGCCGACTGTTTGGCTGGCAAAGTACTCTGTCCTGCTGATGTGATTTGTCGTTCTTGCACCTTGAGTGCATTTTGAGATACAAGGCATATCCAACTATCTTTAACTATATAAGCAGATGTCAGCAAAACATTAAGCTAATTGTGTATTAGGCACAAAATTGCTTCAGTTTGCTTGCACAATCTCTTTCTACAGCGTAGTTACAGGTGGTTTTGTCTTCCCGCCCAAGAAGCATAAGATCTGAGATGGATCTGAGGACACCTCTTTGTGGTGCTGCCCCATCACACATGTGCCGCAGCTGCGCAGCAGGAGGGGTGTGCAGGTGCGGAGGATGCGTTGCAGAATGACCTAAGACACAACTAGCACACCCTTCACTTGGAGCTGTGACACAGGGAAGTCCTCTGACATTCCTTCCAGACAAGCATATGACAACCAGAGGGTAAGATGGGAATTTACTGCATGGTAGATCCAGATCTTTGTCTTTCAGAGCAACTTCCCTTCCTTATTTTGTGCAAGAGACTAAGGTGCCAATTGCTTCTGCTCCCAGTGAAACAGGAGAATCAGGAGGGGGCGCAGGGTGCGTCCATTTCTCTCTACGTTCACCCAAGAGCTAGTTTCAGCATCCTTTCACGTGCGACCATGTAGCTCTATTGATTCAAACAAAATGAACCTTTAACTTGTCTGTTGTGAGTGACATGCCTGTCCTCACTGCATCTGTAGAGAATCATAGAAGCCTAGAATGTGTTGGGTGGGAAGTGATCTCCAAAGGGCATCTGTTCCAACCCGTCTACAACAAGCAGGGACAGTTTTAACTAGAGCAGGTTGCCCACAGCCCCATCCAGCCTGACCTTGGATGGCTCCAGGGTCCACACCCTTTAAACAAACAGTGCTTTTTCCCCTTCCTGCTCACTCAATTCCCACCACTTTCCTGCCTTATGACTCATGCTTGCACAACTGGAAGGCTGCTGCACGAGCACTACAAGGGACAAGACACCCAGCCCTCAGACATCACATGTTTTGACAGTCCTTACAGGGTAATTATTAATGGCATTAGCCTAGCAGGAATGACTTTAGACAGTTTGGTATTGTTCATTTCTTCCGTGTCAGAACCAAGACCGAGGAGATGAGAAAGTTTGCTCCTCCCAGGCACAGTTCCCAAGATGCTGGAAAAAAACACAGCTTGCTTTTGAAAAAGATGGGATGAGGTCATCTTCACCTGCCTGCGTTAGAAACCTTCCTTTCCTTGGGACAAAGAGCTTGTCCTCAAAACCACGTTGAAACCAACCAGGAAAGCACAGGAAAGAGCAGCAAGCAGCGAGGACCCGCCGGGTTGGTGACAATTACTTTACATAAACACCGGGTATTTGGGAAGCACTTGGCCGCTCTACAACTACAAACAAACCTTGTTGCATCTACCCTGAGACAGGACTAGGAATGGGGTTACTCACAGGTGTCCACTCGCTGGAGGTTCCTCATCCGGATGATCCGAACAGTCAGCAGGTAGCAAGGAGAAGATTCGATCTGGAGAAGAGTGGTAGAGAACAGGGAATGGATAAGCCTTACTGAGGAAGACTTGTTTTAATACTGTGCCCACGTCACTGGTGCTTGGCTCTGTTGCTCTGTCAGGGTGATGCACCACAGCAGAAAAGAAAGGGATAAATCCTTGTCATCTGGTACCGTCTGTCAGACACTTGCAAACCCCTTGCTCTGAAGTCGCAGGGTTTATCTCTGCAGCGTAGCTACTACAGCATAGTACTTTACACAAAGTAAATATGCTGGTGAACACCATGGTGGAGTAGGCAAGACACCAGCAGTCTCATCCAAAGGTATGGTCAATGCCTTTAGTGACAACCGCTGCATCCTGTCACACTGGAAAAGCACTAAGGGGAACATCTCTTGTTCCCCACATCCAGCGGCTCCCACAGGATAAACCTGTCAGAGAGACGCCTTTTAACCCTCTGCTTCAAATACCTCGTACACTTTACAGTTGTATGGGACAACCAGTAGTGATTGTCTGAGCTTCTACAAAGATTGCAGGTGGGTTGGATATTGGACATAATGAGCCCTTCCTCATGGAAAGGGGGATCAGACCCTGGAAAGGACTGCCCAAGGGAGCAGTGGAGTCCCTATCCCTGGAGATGTTGAAGGACAGCCTGGCTGTGGCCTTCGGTGCCCTGGTCTGGCCGATGGGGTGATGTTAGGTCATGGGCTGGGCTGGATGAGCTCAGAGGGCTTTTCCAGCCTCAATAACAGCAATAACAACTGTGATAGAAACCAGTGGCTCAGAGCTGTTTCAAGCGGGTTTAGGAGGTAAAACAAGTCTCTCCAAGTTTTGTGACTGCATGGACCCTTTCTATTTATTATTAGAGGACAATTTGATTGTCTTCTCCTAAGGAAGGCCATTTCCTGCTGGCTCATTCCATAAAGCTGTCTCTGCCTCAGTCCTATCTGCAAAAGACTGCTCTGACAAAGCCGAGAAATAAATCAGCATTTCCTGTGGCTGTGACACACGGTCGTTTCCTCACACTCCTGGAAACATTTCCACCTGCATAAGTGGTTATAGCAGAGCCTTCCAAACAATTCTTTTTCACAACTGCTATTTTTGTCAACTGATTTCCTCTCATTTAGGAGCATCTTTCTATTTCTATAGCACTTCAGAAGCCTCCTAGAATGACTAAAACCAGCAGACAAAGTAGATGTTGAGATAAAGAGAAGCTGGACAAAATTCACTTAAAACAATGTGTGTCATGTTGCCAAGTTTGGGGGTTGTTTTTTTAAGAGAACAGTGAAGAAAGACCCTTATTTTCAGACAGGAAGACAACTAGACCCCCTTTGTTACAACAAATTACTTTTTCAACATGCCCTTAAAATCCTCCCTTCTCTGCTAACGCATCATGTGGGATGGAGTCAAGTGGAGGCCGGTGTCTAGTGTGATTCTCAGGGTCAGTACTGGGTCCAGTCCTATTCAATGTATTCATCAACCTCCTGGACGAGGGCACCTATGCAAGAACTCTGGTTCTGCTTCAGCAGCAGTATAGCCATATTCACACAGTTCTCCACCCAGTCAATTAAGCCATCCTCTCTGCTGGGTAATTAGCAAAGGTGGATCACCCTACTCACAAGTTAGGAATGAATTTGGACATCTCAGCAAATGCCCTAGAAGGCAGAAACTGGTTGTTCAGTAGGATCTGCATAAGCATGGGACAATTCTTGAAGCCATTTGTGTCCGGAGATTGTGCAAGGCACTGCCATCTCCTGGATCAGCTCCAGCTCCGCTTCCTTAGGCAAAGGGCATTGCCCGAGCGAGAAGCGACGGATTCAATATTTACAAAGCAGTCTGGGATTCTTAGACAGGAGGCATGAAGGGCATGCAGTGGGTTGTTGGCTGGGGGTTTTTTTAGTGATTATTACACAGTTTCTACCATCTGATCTCCTGTCTCTTTGCTCCTGTGCAATGACTTTCTAACGTGTCAGCCACATTCCCCCAGCTGGCAGGGGGACAACACTTCTCAGAGGTGCAGGTTTCACACTCAGACTTACTGAAGGTTCACAAAAAATAACCAGTGGCTTCACAGAAGCTACAAAAATGAAGACCTGTGCTTGCACTAGAGGAGAGGCAGATGTCACTAGCCAGTTACCTGAGGAAGGGGCAGCAGCCAAGTATTGGCCATCCTGGTGACGCCAGCACCTGCCAGTGGAGGTAGTGAAGTCAGCAAGGAGAGCAGCAATTGCCTGGTGGTCAGGCCCCACTAGTACTAATGCTCCCAGGAGGATTAGCTACTTTAATTAATTCCAGTAACATCTTAAACACAGGAAATGTATTTAAATAGCAGCTGTGTCAAGGACAGCACAATGCACCAGGGTCTGGTCGAACAAAGAAAATAGCAGCTATGCGTGCATAAAGCAAAGACCATAAGCACTGGTTTTCTTCCACTTGAAACATAGGGTGACCTCTTTAACAAAAACCCAACAAAAATAAATTAAAACCCACCAACAATATTAGATTGCTGCTATGACGTGATGTTCCCCGTATGGAAAGGTTTCCATCACAACCTTGAGTGGTGGAAGACCCCAGTAAGCATCCTGCCATGGGGCTAAGCAGGACATGCAACAACAACTGTTTATTGCAATCCATCCTAGCGTTGCTTCTGGTAAGAACATGCCAACAGGAAGGAAGTCAAGGAAGGGAGCCAGAAGACCTGTGTGGATAAACAGGGAGCTGCTGGTCAAACTCCAGAGGAAGAAGAAACTGTAGGTCATGGATGGAGGGTTGATTATAAGGCTCTGGTGAGAGAACGTAGGGATGCAACTAGAAAAGCCAAGGCCTCCTTGGAATTCAACCTTGCAAGAGCAACAGAAAGGGCTTTTTCAAATACATTGCAGGTAAAACTAAACCCCTGCTGAATGAGGTGGGTGCCCTGGAGACAGAATATACAGAGGAAGCAGAGCTACTGAACACCTTCTATGCCTCTGTCTGTACTTCCAGGGGCTGTCTTGATCTCAAGCCCCAGACTGCTGAGGCTCCAGAGGAAGTCAAGGTAAGAGAGGAGCTGCCTTGGTTGATGAGGACTGGCTTAGGGACAAGTTGATCAAACTGGATGTACATAAATCCATGGACCCTGTGGGATGCACCCACGCGTACTAAGGGAGATGGCGAAGTCATTGCTAGGCCACTCTCCATCATCTTTGCTAAGTCCTGGGGATCAGGAGAGGCGCCTGGGACTGGAGGATAGCAAATGTCACTCCAATCTTCAAAAAGGGAAAGAAGGAGGACCCAGGTAACTACAGACCGTCAGCCTCACCTCCATCCCAGGAAAGGTGATGGAACAATTTGTCCTGGACGCTGTCTCCAGGCACATCAAGGACAGGAGGGTTCTTAGGGACAGCCAGCATGGCTTCACCAAGGGGAAATCATGCTTGACCAACCTGATAGCCTTTGATGAGGGCATAACCAGGTGGACAGATGATGGCAGAGCGGTGGATGTGGTCTATCTTGACTTCAGTAAGGCATTTGACACAGTCTCACATAGCATCCTCGCAGCCAGACTGAGTCAGTGTGGTCTACATGATCGGGTAGTGAGGTGGATTGTGAATGGCTTCAGGATAGAAGCCAGAGAGTAGCGGTCAGTGGGACAGAGTCTAGTTGGAGGCCTGTATCTAGTGGAGTGCCCCAGGGGTCTGTGCTGGGACCAGTCCTATTCAATCTAGTCATTGATGACTTGGATGAGGGATTAGGGTGCACCATCAGCAAGCTTGCTGATGACACAAAGCTGGGTGGTGTCACTGACACCCCAGCAGACTGTGCTGCCATTCAGTGAGATCTGGATAGGCTGGAGAGCTGGGCAGGGAGAAAGTTAATGAACTATAACAAGGGTAAGTGCAGAGTCTTGCATCTAGGCAAGAACAACCCCAGGTACCAGTATAAGTTGGGGACTGAGCTGCTGGAGAGCAGTGTAGGCGAAAGGGACCTGGAGTCTTAGTGGACAGTAGGATGACCATGAGCCAGCAGTGTGCTCTTGTGGTCAAGAAGGCCAACAGCATCCTGGGGTGGATCAAAATGGGCGTGTTTAGCAGATCAAGAGAGGTTCTTTTCCCCCTCTACTCTGCCCTGGTGAGACCACAAATGGAGTATTGTGTCCAGTTCTGGGCCCCTCTGCTCAAGAGGGATGAGGAGCTGATGGAGGGGGTCCATCCGCTTGAAGAGGAGACTGAGGGGTGACCTCATTAATGTTGATAAATATGTGAAGGTTGGGTGTCAGGAGGATGGAGTCAGGCTCTTCTTAGTGTCATCTGGTGATAGGACAAGGGGCAATGGGTGTAAGCTGGAACATAGTTGGTTCCACATAAATTTCAGAAGGAACTTCTTCACAGTGTGACAGAGCACTGGAACAGGCTGCCCAGGGAGGTTGTGGAGTCTCCTTCACTGGAGACGTTTAAGACCCGCCTGGATGTGTTCCTGTGCGACTTGGTCTAGGTGATCCTGCTGTGGCAGGTAGATTGGACTAGATGATCCCTTCAAATCCCTGATTATTCTATGATTCTATGATTTGTTATTTTACAAATCCAGTCAGAACATTAAATAATTCTGCTACATGCGTGCTTAGATGACACCTGAAACATGCATAACATGAAACTACATTTTGCAAATATGATTTAGCTCTACCATGAAAACTTTAACTGCAGATGTTCATATTTTTACATTCTTTTCCCAACAAAGCAAGGTAAAAACTCATCTCGTCACACACATGATGTGTGTGATTGCCACCAATTATATGTTTCTTATCTTTAGAAATGTCCTTGAAGAAGCTAGGGTGAAGGTCAGCTTCTTTGCAAGAACTTCAATCTGAGGAAAGCAAAATTGCATCTCTTCATGGACTTGGTCAGTAGGACACCCTAGGACATGTCCTCAGGGACAAGGGAGCAGAGCAACACTGGTAGATCTATAAATTCCCAACTTATAAAAGCAGCTTGATTTTTGCCCAGAACTTGTCTTGCACATTGTATATTTGATCTTCTATTTCAGAATTTTAAGGCATGTTAATTCTCTTGAAGAATGGCAATACCTCTTGCCAGCTTACTTTGTGTAAACTCTCTTGAGATGTTCCTATTTCTTTTCATAGGACCCAGAGTGAAAATTTACAGTCCTACAGATCTGGTAATAAGTATTCAGTTGCAGCCAGATATTCCCTTTTCAGGTATACCCACTTGTATTTCTTTTCAGTTCTATTTCTCATCCATATCCTGTCCAACCCTGTGTGACACTGTGAAATACTGATCTGGACAACTTACAGTTGTCATTAGTCCAACCTCAACAGAATGCAAGAATTTAAGTGGTCTTGAAGGAAGAGATAACAAAAGCAGTTATAGGCTTGTTATAATTGCTGTGGGTGAAGGATATGCACCAGACAAGTTGTGATTAAAGAAAAAAGGGTAGAAAATGAGCCAAGGATTTGTCCAAGATAGATTATGTCTGAATAATCAAACAGCTTTAAGTATGCGAACTGATTTTCTCAGAAATGCTGTAGATTAAATCTATCTAGACTTCAAAAGTTTTATGACTCCAGTGACTAGAAAATCAATTGTCATTTTGAAGTCTACTATTGTAAAACAAGTCTACTGCTGTGAAAGCAAGGAGGTTAGAGCTGCTTTCTGCATTTACCCTGGCACAGGAATAATGGAAGAAGAAAATTACTCTGGTTTCTGGCCTCCTTCTGGAGAGGAAGTGACTGTCACTTGTCACTGCTACTTCAGATGGCCCAGAATTGGTTTTAGTTAGTTTTGTTTGAGTGCACTTTCTGTATTCTGTGGGGGACCACTGTGAACAATTTTGGGGTAATAGATACTATCAGATAAGCCAAAGAAGTAAAGTAGTGAATAATTTATAGGTGTAAGGCATTCAGACAAACTCATGACAGAAAAGATCTGGATCTGCTTTGTACTGAAGAAAAAAGAAACTGCTATTCTTTCACCTTTGTGCTGTTGTCCTAATCTTTTCTTACTCCTGTTTTAGTCCTGTCTGCTGTTTGAGGCAGCAGAGGTGCATAGCTGATGCCCCAAGCCCACCTTCAGTGACTAATCTTATGATTTTCCTATTACTCAATTATAGTTGAAAAAAAGAGTGAGGAAGGACTACAGGAAAGTACCTGGTACTTACTTAACTGAACTATTCATGACACTGTTCCTCTAGCATGTTTCCAAAACTACTGGTGATAGAATCCATTCTCCCTTCTCAGTGGAATATTATGCCTGAATTTATGGTTAGACTTCATTTTAGCGTGTGGTCTAAGTGTTGGTCTTGGTAGAGTTAGGTAAAATGTTGGATTTGATGATCTTAAAGGTTACTTCCAACCTCCATGTATCTGATTTCTGTCCATCATTTTTTAGCCTTATCTAGCTGAATATGGAGAACAGTTTATTCTTTTTCTCTTTGTGGCAACCTTTCTATAGCTGGTACTGTCTCCTCAGTAATCTAATCTGTAGTTTAGACTGAGGTTTATCCTGCTTTTCCTTGTGTGTATTCCATCTTCCAGCATTTTAATTATTGTTGTTGCTTTTACATGCCTTTTCTTAAATAGATTCACATATCTTTTTAAAGTGAGATGTCCTAGTCTTGATGCAGGACTTTGTGTGAGTCCTGATCAGTATTGTGTGGAGTAGAAGGGCTAATTTGGCTTTATTTATAATGCTACTGTTATTCCCTGTCAGAAGAATTATGCTTTTCTCAAGCACAATTCTACTGAAAATAAGTAAATAAAAATACAGCTTGCTTACTATGGACCTTTTTCCCCAAGCTTTTACAAAGATTTACAAGTTCTACACTAGCCAAAATGACTTAAAACAAAATTGCATAGCTAAAATCCTTCAGATTTAGCAAGGACCCCAAATCCTGTTGACTGATGCTACTTACACGGTCCCAGCAATTTATTACTGATAATGAAACCATAAAGAGACATAATGCAATGTCAGACCTCACTACATTGATATGAGATTACTTGGCTCAGCATTTCTATACCTGACAAATTCTCCATCAGCATTGCTGTCAATAATTCTATTTGCTAGCATTAAAATGCAAAAAACCCAGGACATATCACAATAATATAGCATGGCTTCCCACTAGCACATACAATGAGATAATTTGATTACAAGAAAGAAAAAAACAAATACAGAAGGTGTGATGGAAAAATGAAATACACTGTTTTACAGGAATTCTTAACTAAATATTTCTACTGTGTTCACTCTCTGTCCACCAGCACACCTCCCTGTTGTGATGGCTGCTGATGTGGAAATAAGTAGAACATGATTTATAAGCAGAAACAGAGAGGGGAAAAAATCCATTTAAGAAAAGTTAGCACCTCTTTGAGGAAGTGGACCAAAGGTATTGAAAATCTTGGTCTTTTTTCCAGAAGTTAGAGCCAATGCTTTACCTAGAAGCAGTTGTAAATTTTCCTTGTACTATCAGGTACCTCAGAGAACAGTTTCTCCCAGTGCAAGTTATTTGTAATAAGCCATAGAATTGTTGCAACTTAGATTTTCTTCCTTTCTCTTTTATCCTTTCACAAATTATCCACTTTGGAGAATAAAAGCTCACCACACTGTCAGGTGCATCACAGTTTCTATAGCGCTCTGGTTCTTCTGTTGACAATCCCTGTCTTTTCTCACAGAAGCACTATTAGCTTTCCAACAGAAGCCAATGCAAGTGCTTAGGTCAAGGCCTGTCAAGTGCAATGTGACAGACAGATGAGTTTCTGCTCAGAGGTTTGCCCCCAGGAGTTTGAGTGAATAGTTTGAGCAAAAGAAAAAAGCAGGCTGGAGGGTGTGGGCCTGCATGATGCTGGATTAGCCCTCTAGAACTCATTTATTAAAGTCTTGAGGCTTATCAATTTTATTCTTCTCACAGATGCAATGTTGTTAACATTGAGGAACTTAACAGAGCTGCTGAGAAATGGTATCTAGGTGGTCCACTAAAATGTCTGAGTTACCCTTGTGACCTTCTTTCCATTTAAGTAGCCAGAACTCTAGGCAGAGAGAACTTTGCAGGACTGTTGAAGCCGGGTGGATATCCCCCATCATAATTTCCTGGAACCTCAAATGCCACTAGGGACAGAAGCGCTTTACAGAGGAGAAAACGAAAGGTTTTAACCTCATCAACCTGTATTAGTGCAAAGCATTCAACACTGCCCCACACGGCATTCTGATCTCTAAACTGGAATAATGCAGATTAGATGGATGGACCACTCATTGGATAAGGAGCTGGATGGCTGGTCACACCCAAAGAGTTGTGATCAATGGCTCAGTGTTGAAATGGAGACTTGTGATGAGGAGTGTTTCTCAAGGGTCGGCACTCAGACTAATGCTGTTTAACATCTTTGTTGACCATAAGAACAGTGGAATTGAATGCTCCCTCAGTCAGCTTGTTGATGACACCAAACTGTGTGGTGAAGTCAACACGCTGGAGGGAAAGGAGGCTATCCAGAGGGACCTTGCCAAGCTCAAGAAGTGGGCTCATATGAAGTGCATGAAGTTCAACACGGGCAAGTGCAAGGCAATCTGGTACATGAATACAGATTGGGAGGAGAAAAGATTGAGAACAGCCCTGAGGAGAAGGACTTGGGGATGGCGGTGGACCAGAAATTTGATACAGGAGGTGTCAGTGTCCAGTGACAGTCAGTCAAGGGAGGTGATTCTCCCCCTCTGCTCTGTACTTGTGAGACCCTACCTGGAGTACTGGGTCCAGTTCTGGAGTACTCAAACATAAGAGGGATAAAGAGCTCTTAATGCAACCCAGGATCCGGTTTGCCCTCTGGGCCACAGGTGCACACTGCTGGCTCATGTTGAGCTTCTCGTCCACAAGCACCCCCAAGTCCCTCTCCTCAGGGCTACTCTCCAGC
>JAOXOE010000441.1:2823838-2840860 GCA_028565055.1 Phoeniculus purpureus
CTGTAGTTCCCTGGCTCCTCCTTCCTACCCTTTTTGAAAATAGGAGTTATGTTTCCCCTTTTCCAGTCAGTGGGGACATGAGGTTGGACATAAGGAACAAATTCTTTCCTGTGAGGGTGGTGAGAAGCTGTAACAGATTGCCCAAGGAAGTTGTGGCTGCCCCATCCTTGGAAGTGTTCCAGGCCAGGTTATCTGGGGCCTTGAGTAACCTGATCTAGTGAAGTTGTCCCTGCCTATGTTGGGAGGTTGGGACTAAATGATCTTTAAAGTCCCTTCCAGCTGTGGCCATTCTATGATTCATCCTCTTAGATTAACTTCAATGCACAGAGAACATCTGACTTCCATGAATTCACTATTCTGCATGTGGTCAGGGAATGATGCCAGCTGTTTTTTGGGCTTCTGAAGTAAGTAGACTAGAGACTATAGTTAAGTAGTCCAGTACACCAAACCAGACTTGAAAACAGAGCAAACCTTTTAAACAGTGTGTCCGTATGGACCAGGCTTGGACACAGAGATAGATATAACCTCCTCAGCAGATATTAATTGCTAAAATAAATCTGTCTCTTAGAGCAGACATGAGGTGTTTGCTAATGTGTGCATTTAACTAGGAATTTCTTGTTCTTTCTTACTTATACTCTTTGTAGGTTGCTATGCTTCTGCTATTTTAAGAGCGTTGATTTAATGGGTCTCTCTTGCCAGCCATGCACCAAGTATGTCAGAGAGAGAGAGGAATGTGTAATGAAAATCTACTACTATCTTCAGGAACATTGTGTAAGGAATGTAGTTGCTCTATGGATAAAATACATTGATCCCAGAGGTGCACAGAGGATGTGCCTACACTAGCTGTGCAGCCCCTGGGTTACGTGGCCAGGCTAGATCCTTGGACAATGTTTGTATCGGGCAATTACTTCATCACTGGGTTTCATTTTGTAACTAGATTTTTCCTCAGTCAAGGCAAAACACAATCTGTTTGGGAATGAACCCCCTAACTAAAGTCGATACTATAAGGTCGTGCCAAAATAGGTGCTGGTTTACAAGGTGCTGAGCCCACTCCAGGCATAGTTTATGGCTTTCTGTTCCCACTGTAATAAAAATTGACTGTATTGATATATTCATCAGCATTGTACAGAAGAGCTGGGCTCCACTGAAATGCTGTTTCAATCTCAACTCAATTTTGATGGACTGCTTTTATTTGTGCCTAATTCTATTTATTATCCCAAGTCCTTAATAAACACTGCATCTTAATCTTTCATGAGGTTGCATATTGTTGTGATTCTTCACCCTTGTTCCTTAATATGTTTTATTATACCTGCTGGATTGTATGTCAGCTGGAAACAAAACAAACTTAGTGAGTGAGTTTCAGATAATCCTTTCCTGTATCCAGTCTACAATTTTGGACGGTAGCTCAAAATACATCAGGTCTTATTATGCTCTCCAGTTTACTTCTCGTAGCTGAGCTGAGGTAATTCCTTAAAGTGTAAATAAAATGCAGAAAATTGCTACCAGACATACAGAACAATACAACCTCGGAAATTAGAATTTGTTTCAGAGTTCACTGTCTAGCAGTTACGAGAATTCCTCATATGGAAAACGCATTTATTCTGTGTTACTTTAATAACTTGCCAGGTACTCTGTAGGGAATTCATCTACTTGCTTCGTATTAGAATTCTCAAAAACTTGCTGTATAGTAATATGCTCATATTTTTCCCCCAAAACTAGATTAAGTAAATAAAAGGTAATACTTTTTTCTTACATATTTCTTCAGCAAAGCAGTAGTGCCGGCATTCTTGCTGGTTTTGTCTGTGTTAATGCAATCTGCCCTTACCGTGCAATGCTGATGAATAAGTCTCTACATGCGTAATAGCATCTATTTACTCTGAATAACCACAATTTAGCTCTGATGTTAAAGGGCTATTCTTGGGGTTTTAAAAAATTTTCTTACTATCTGGAAAAAAGTTAATTGTCTTGTGTGTTGCCATTATAAAATATGTAGAATTACAGCTCACGATAAAGAAGTGGTGTGTTTTCTAGTCTCATTGTGACAGTATTTAGCTTCTAGTTTGCAAGTAAATTGCTTCTCTCACTTTTTTTTTTCTTTGCAGCGTGCCAGGACTAAACAACTCTGTCAAAACAAGGCCTTTAATTACTGCACCTTTGCAATGATAGGTTATTAGTGTCCACGAAATTCTTGACAGATTATATGAGAAACTCAATAGAATAAAAACTGTAATCATCACTAAAATACGAATGAAATGGATTCCAAATCTGATGGACCTGTCATAGGAAAAAAGTTATTAACTTGATTTTTATAGCTTTTGCTTGTCCTTATGTGCTTACTGTACCAGTGACAAATGTCTCTGGCATACCAACTGCTATTCTCCAGGAATACAAAAGGGAAACGCAAGGTCCATTTTACATCGCTCTGAAGTCTATTTAATTTATAGCAGAGCAAGTGAAGTCAGTGAGTCCAGAGGAACTTACTGTCTTGCAACTCTATGAAAGTTTCGATAGAGTACAGATGCTTTATTTCCTTTACAATGAAGGAAATAAACCATTGCTGCTTGTAGAGTAAAGGCTAAGCAAACAAATTTTCTTCTTTCCTCTGTTTATGACTTGGAAAGAAACAGGGATAATTTCATTATACAAAACTAATGTTAACAATATTTGAATAATTCTTGATCTGTTTGAAAAGGGTCTTTTATGGATATTTGATACTTCATTTTTTGGGATGTGTTAAAGTCTAGTCACAAACCTGTATGAGTCTTGGTTTCTGTGAAAGTCTAAGTTCACAAATGTTAACATCTTGTGAATATAAGCATCAGTTCTGTAATGCACTGAAATACCCCCTACAATTGCTGATTTATTTTTTTTAATACCTGGCAATACTGTTCTTGCTTTGGAAGGACCACTCTGGTTTAATAGCAGCTGTAAGAAAGCATGAGATACTTTGCCCACATCTTTCCTTTATAATGTAGGTTTTGTATATATAAAAAGGCTGAAAATAGAGAACAGCTGCAAATTCTAGTAAATAAATTGCCCATGATGAAATTCTGGTTTGTGCTGAGAAAAGGAATTTGTCGTCTACAATTTATCTACCTTTTTGCTTGTCAGAACTTCTAGTAAAAAAATTCACCCAGCAGTTTATTATATAGAGGAATCTCTTGAAGGGAAACTGCAGGAAAGCAATGACAGACCAAGAGGCAATACATTGTCAAAGTATGTTGGTGTATGAATGTAAAGCCATACCAAACAGGAATGCTTAAGTTTTTTAAGTCTAGATGTCAAAAAACCCCACCTGAAAAGCCGGAATGAAACCAAGACTTTGATTAAACATGACAATTGCTGCCAGTGGTACCTGCCATGGTTTTCTCCCTGCTACATCTTCTGAGAGCGTACAGGGAGTATAACTGGGCTGGCATTATCCTAAGCCTTGTGCCATTTTTGGACTGGGAAAAAAGCTGAATGATCTTGTGCTTAACTTAACACTGGCAGACTAGTGATGGTTGTCCATGAACAGGTGGGCTTGACCACACTTTTTCTGATGTTTCGAAGCACCAATTCTCCCTTTGTCTTCTGTTGAGCATGCGGCCTGAAAACAAAGAGATGAGAAGTTTCAGTGCAGTGAAAAGTTGTGATGTTTCAGGCAAGGCTTGCTGTGCCAGCGAGACATACAGAGAAAATTTTTAGTGGCCTGAGGACAGAACAGATTATTAGAGGGGTGAAGGGTCTAATGGGTTGAAGAAATGGACTTTGATAGACACACTAGTATTCCTGCTCAATTAAAAAATTTACAGGCATTGCCTTCCAGGAATAGAGAAAAATCAGGAGAAATTTAATGAAACGCTGAACTAAGCAGAGGGTGATTGATAGCCACAGACTGCCACTAACCCTCCTCCTTGCAAAAGCAGCACAAGTTTCCTTGAAAGGATAGAAGAGAGTGGCTAAGTTGAAGTCTGGATGGTTTACTGCCTATGACTTCCTTAATTTACGTTCACAGTGTCTTTTATTCATGCCCTGGAGATCTAGGATGTTAGTAGATCTTCCTAGAAAAGAGAGAACTGGTACCTGGTGACTGAAGCAGTTAGAGAGAGGTCAAGCTGATGAGTCCAGTAAAATGTACACTCTGATAATAGGGTATAAATAAAAGCAAGTGCATTCATGCAGCTCATTCACAAATTGCAGGTTGTTTGCAGATAGTCATGCTTGTAAGATGAATGACTCCATAATCACTGATAATGGTGAAGCTAATATGATGAAACCAGCTATGCTAGGTTTCTTTACTCCTCTTTGCACTTGTAGATGGGTTTGAACAGCTGCCAGGTTAGGGAGTGGGCTTTCGCAGGGGAACTTGGTGAGGAAGGGGCAGCAGGAATGTATTACATGCCTCTAACTGAAATTGAACCTGCTTGCAGAAATATAATGATGTATTTAACAATAAATGCATTTCACACAAACTAGGAAATTTTCCTCTCTTCAGCCCTTAAAGTCCTAAGCAGTGGGCAGATATGGGCAGTACTTTCTGTGCTACAGTTGTGCTAATGACTTTTGAAGCTAGCCCAGAATTATCTTCTGGCCCAGAGGCAACTCAGAGCATGGAGCAGGTCTGCTTGAAGGCCTGTTTCTGTTTTCACCAGCTAGAGATGAACAAGTGTAATCTACTCTGAAGCTTCTTTTAAAGACTTTTCTCACTTTCTATCTTGGTCAGAATCAGAAAAAAAGTCTTTGAAGTCACTTGGGTTTGGCCATTGTCAGCTCACCTCTGCCTTCCAACCATCTGCATCTCCATTTCTGTACAGTTCAGTGCTTCTAATTTTGCTCTCCACCTTCTGAAGTACATGTTTTGCTCCTGGCATTGGAATTGGGTGTCCTGGATGAATGACTTCAAAATAACTTTATAATGGCACATGTTACTTCTTCATTTAAGACAAGGATGTGGCAATAACTCCATGTATTTATACAGCTCTCTCACTTCAGACTCAAGACTGATGTTGGCACTGAGCAGACATTATGTAGTAGGTAAATGGTGAATGAAGCACAGAATAACTGTAACATAAAGAAAGTGCAATGGTTGAAGAATTTTGGTGATGTTTGCTTGCAAACGTTAAGCTTAATCCATGTGTTTCTGTGAGTGGAGGGGGTTTGGGCCAGCAGAAGGGGTTTGGAGTTGCAGTTTGGGGTTTCCAGGTCCACGTTCTTCTCCTTGGACTTCATCCTCTTCACTTCTTATCTATGTTCAGAGGGAGAACACGTGTCAGTGAGCTAGACACAGCAGCCGTCTTGTCCTGGAAACACTGTGAACAGAGAGACAGAGTGGTATTATGGGAATTCTTGGAAAGAAGGTTTCATCTGGATTCCATGTTTTACTGAAATGGGGAGAACTTTCCCATTGTTCATGACCTCAGGAATGAGCATTTTGGAAAAGGAGGACTGGGATGGAAGTACAGGGAACAGACAGTTGGGCTCTGTATAACTCCATATGTCTTCGTATGGGGGTTTTTATGTGATGTGAATTCTTTATGTTGGTCTTTATGTGAACTGAATTAAAATGTCATGTGGGGTTTTGTCATGGTTTAGCACCAGATTATCCCACAGATATTATATTCTGCCCAACTGTTCAGAGGGGAATCTCTTTTTTCTCCCACGCCCGAGGGGAGAAAAGAGATAAAGTAAAAACACTTACAGAAACTGGAACTAAAAATACTAAACTTTATTGAACTTTATTAGAGAGTTTATTAAATTAAAAAAACAACAAAAAGGGGAGGGGGAAAAGGGAAGAGAAGAAAACAACCAACCAAACAAAAGTGTTTTCCTCACTCACTTGAGTCCACCCCTCCCTAAGCCAGACCTACTTAACTCTAACTTCAAACACTAAAAGCCACAGATGAGGGGGGAGTAAAAAGGAAAGAATAGGGGTATATTAGGCAGTGCTTATTTTAAGCATTTTCATATGGCTGGTCTGAGATCACAGAGAGATATAAAGACAAGAGAGAAAGACAAGGGGGAAGGGAAAGGGAGTGAAGCAGGAAAGGGACAGAGAGCCGTGGAGGGACAGAGAATCTGCAGTGTGCTATGGGCTGAACTGAAACTGGAACTAAGCTTGCAAGGCACACAAACAGGGAGGGGTTGCCAAGAAGAGGGGAAGAGAAAACTTTATCCCCAAATAAGAACTCCAAAATTTGTCTGGTCTACTCCACCTGCTCAACCTATGCCCCCCGCAGCAGCTGCCCCACTCCGCTTACCCATTATCACTTCAGCCCCCACTTGCCCATGGGTGTACTGCTGCCAGAGGGGAAAAAACTATTCCTGCAGCCAAGACAGAAGGTTAAGTCCATATATGCTAGAAGATAGTTTGATGCATGAATACCATGAACAAATATGATTTCACCAAATCCATAATAGTTTTTTCCCCAAATTGAGTTAGGAATCTTAGGCACAAACCAAATCTAAGTTTTTTCCAAACTCTCCTTATATTGTTTTTTGCTTTAGCCATTAGTATCTTAACTAAATTAATTGCTTTGACTTTGTCATCAGTGTTTTAACCCAAGACAGTAATTGAAAAGTGTAGGGAATAAAAGGAAAATGTAAGAGAGTGGTAGCAGGTGGAAGGTAAAGATCTGTTGGAACATCATAAGAAGACAGTTGGAGTAATTCAGTATAGCAAAATTTTCACTGGTCCTTTTGGAGTGTTAATACACTTATGACAAAAGCTACTCGTCACACTGAAAAGAGCACTGACTGATCTAAGTAGGACTATTCATATAACCAAGATTTATCCACCAATCTCCTCCTTTCTTTGAATAGTAATATTGCACAGTATTAAGCCTGAATAAATGTCAGCTGATGATACTTTTGTGGCTCCTTTAGGTAAATATTTCATGTTGTAGTCTGGCTTCTGTTCCTTTTCTTGGAGGATTCAGATACATTTTTTATTTTGCTTTGGTGCTCTAGCTTCTCTGTTTTACATTATGTCTGAAGAAAATACTAATTCATTTAAGAAAATCACCTGTGAGCACAGGCATTGAAGGCAATAGCTGTGAAAATAGTTGCACTTTGCAAATTGCCAGACTATTTCAGTAAAACTCACATAGTATCTCAGTGAGTAAATTATAGGGTTCATTTTTTCCCATGTTCCCAGTGCCGAAGCATGTAGACTGCCTAATTTGAACCTTTAGATAATTAATAATAGTCTTGTATCATTAATGATTATATGCATGTGTAAGTGCTACTTTCTCTCTTTAAACTATTGGCCATCTTTAATTAGCGCAGGTACGGCAGAGAGCACTTTGCTGACATTTGATTAATCCACAGACTGCTGCAGTGATATGCTTGGCATGTTACATCTTCCAGGGTTATAAAGTTTATTTTAGGACATAGTAACACTCGGTAACAACTGATGCCCTTGTTTTATCTCTAATAGCTGTATGGTAGGGGCTTGCGGGGCAAGATTGTTCTTCACTTTAATAATAGACCTTTTGTATTGCTATTAAAATACACGCTTTTCTTCTGTGAATTAGCTCAAAATGTGCAGCTTTCAGTGACAGTAACCAGATGACTCCAGATGGTATTTCTACCTCCAATTGTTAACCGGAAACTGTGATCACATTTCAGTATTTTATCTGTGTCTCAAGACACAGAGGTGGTTCTAAGGAATGTGCAGCATAAATAGAACAGGGTTTTTTGGAAAAATGTGTGGCTTCTATCGCTTCACTTTGGTCAGGTTAACAAACTGAGAGAGAAATGCCCAAGTAACTTGGGTAGTTTTGTCTTCCTCATAAAACTTTTAGCTTTAAACTTCCTTCGTCATGACCAGTCTTTTGGGTTTTCTATCTTTTTCCCCTTGTTGGAGGCTAACAGAGAAGTCCAGACTTCTTTTCCTTCCATTTTTTTCAAAGGTATCACTGAAATTAAATAGACTCAGCTCAGCTGAAACTAGTGGAATTACTGCCACAACTCTTCTTAATAGGTTGTGTCTTTGCTGTGTACCTCATTCCACAGATTCACCTTTTCTGAAGCAATTCTAGCATGTGCAATACATCACTGCTGTTTTACAGTAGCGGTTTCTTATTAACATCCAATTTAACAAAGATCCACACTTGGAGAACTTATCCTTTCCTTTATGACATAATTATACATAAACCAGTTAGTGCAGAAAAGAACTTATTTTTTTCCCATCTGGAGCTGAGGTGCTGAGCCTGCTAGACTGTTGCTTGTAGGGCTTTATGTTTAAAAAGCAAATCCAAAGTAAGCTGAAACATTTTTTCAAACCTTATTGTCTTTAAATTAAAAATAAGCAACTCAATGCCTAATTTAACATTATGGTTTTGATTAAAATAATTGCTTTCTTTGACTGTGTCTCAAAGATTTATGTTCCTAGTAAGCACGACTAAGCCAAACTCTCTGATAGCTAAACACTTGTTGCTTCAATTAATTTTATGCACTTGTAACTTTGCATAGTTGTATTTTAAGGCTAAAGAAACATCCGGGAATTTAAATTTGAGCTCCTTAGTTTTCCCCCCTTTTGAATAATCTGTCATCCTCTAATAACTTGACATCAGGCTTCCTAAACATATGTTCTTGATTCTAGTTAAGAGCCACAGACAAATAAAAATTAAATTTTTAATGTCATCTTGTTCACTGAGCAATTGTTTCACTGCAAAGGCACAAATGTTAATCTTCCACAATCTGAGCACTGCATATCATTAACTATTGTAGCAGTAATTGTTGCTCACAATCCATCTTCAGATGCATATTGAGACTGTATTCTTCTTGGATAAATTATGTGACAGGACCAGATACCTTTTTTGGTTAACAAAACCTCAAGGTTCTTCCTGTCCTCAGTTTCTACAGAAAAAGCTGTACTCTTGTTAGTTCTTCTGCTTTTCTCCACCAGCAAACTTTTCCTCTCCCTATAGTTAATGCAGAAGGCAAAAGGATACCACCCCTTCCTGTGAATCAGCTGCACTGCTCTATTAAATACCTTTACTCTTTACTTCTTGGACCTTAAAGGCTTTTGTGAAGGCCAGTCTTATCCTTTCAGAGAATTTCAGTTGTTGACAGTCAAATGGCTTGTGATGCCACAAAGTCAGCTGTTTTTTGCCTATATGTAACACACAGCTTTGAGACAAGCTCCGCAAACTCTACTGATCTTGTTTAACACTTCCACAAACATCAGCAAACACTGCCATGCTCAAGAGAAAACCAAGTAAAACAAATTCATTTACCATCTGGAAGACACAATGACTCTACACTAATATTCAGGGTCAAACCTGAGTTCACCATCAAGGTATCCATGCCAGGTAACAAAGTCATCAGTCCTCTGCCCAGATTTTGTCTTTGGGTCAAAGCCAGCCAAGCAAGGACAGCCTATGCAAAGCTGATGCAGTGATCTGCAGTTTGCTGCTTTCTCCTTTAAAGACTATGTAGGGTTGGAAGATGAAAGAAGGAAATAGGTTCTTTTGCACCTCCCTTGTCTGTGAGATGTACAACGCAAGCATGTAAGGGGTGGGTGAGGGAAGAATGTGTTTCAAAGCTTGACCTCTTATCTAAAAATTAGAATTTTACAGCCTTGAGAGAGCAAATGCCTTAGGGTAAAACTTGAGGATTTATTACAGAAAGGCAGATAGGACTTGAATGAGGCTTCGTAATGAAGCTTAAGGTCAACATAGTTCAACACTGATCCTTCCTTACAAGTATCAAATCTCATGTCAACTCCTTTTTTTGCTGTCTATTTTTGGCTCCATATGCAGACATATGAAAGATATAGCTGGCTATAATTCATCTGGAACTGAGTAACTTCAAAATATAAAGGAAGATAATTTTTGCAATTAAAAAAAGATCTAAACCACTTCAGGAAAAACGAATGTTGTGCAAACATTACAGGAAGTATTGAAAAGCTTATAAGAGTAATCAATAAATGTTGATTAAATAGAATTTTGGTAGAGATTTTTATCCATATGATTTAAATGATGGCATCTGTTGTTCATAAATGTAATAATTGTGTGCTCATCACAGTAAACTTTCCGTGGATTTTAATTGCTATTCCTCCATTATTCCAGAATCTTAGGTAACAGTCGTCTTTTCTGTTAGATTCTCTTTGCTAATTTAGTCCCAAACTAATGCTGTAAGTACTTAATTTTTTAAATGAAAAACCTTGCCAATCGTGATGCTTAAGGATGCTGCTGCCAATGACATTCTCTCTTCTAAAGAACCAGAGATAATTTTTCAAATAACTGCTCTCTAAATTCTGTGACCAATTACTAGGTACTGAGTTAGAGTAGAAGACAGACATTGACTGCATATCTGGATAGTAGCCTTGCAGAAAAAGCCAAACTGAGAGTGAGCTTGCTGTTTTAGAAGCAAAACTATTGTCTAACCAAGGTAGCTTAAATTTTGCCCTGTCTATTATTTCTTTGTAATCCTGTTGAAATACATGGCACTTGGCTCCTAAAATAATTTTCTTTATCTGTGTTGATACTTCTGCCTCTAAATTGCTTCACTAGCTTCTTTCAGATAAGTCTTATTTGATAGTAGACATGTTGCCAGGTTCCTATTCCTTATCCCTCAGTGTGAAGACACAGAACAGCTTGATCAGTTTTCACCTTGAACCTGTTTCATCCTTTATTCCGTTGCCTCATATGACTTATACCTGCAAATGGTTTGCTACCTTATTACACCAGTCTCTGACATTAATCTCATTTAATCTCCTCAAGATTCAGTTCTGCCAGCTGCCCCAGAGCAGACCCAGACGTCCTCTCCTGTTGATGTTATTGTCAGTAATGCTATCTCATTTCATGTTTTTACAGCTGCAAGCACAATTAGCTTTCAATCTTGCCTGGCACCTTTGGGCACCACAGAACAGGTATAATGCTCCGTAAGTGAGAGTCTTTTATTTTTCCTTAATAACTCGTGCACTTCTGTCCTGGCATGATCATAAGCTAATGAGAAACACTAGATGACAAAATCCAAGATGGATTTTTTTCCCAACAGAAGAGATGCTACTTTCATGAAAACTCTACAAATGACCTTTCAATCCTAGTAGTCTTAATTTGTGAGATAACTATAAATAGCCAAATACACCTATATGTATAGCAGCATTCACTACAAAATATATATGGCCTTATTACTCCATATGTCTAAGAATTACTGTTGTATCATGGAGTGTTGAGAAGGAATTGAAAATGCTATATTTTGCACAGCAGCATACTCCGAGGTTTTCTTTGCAGAGTTAGTTTTGTGGCAAAAATAACTCAATGTGACCGCAAAGTAGAGTAAAACTTCATACAAAATTAAGAGCTTAACTGGCCTTTTTATTTTAAGTTGTTGGTTTGTGATAGTTAGGGTTATTTTTAGCTGACAAACTTCTTAGTACTCATGGAGGTGTGCCTGTTTTCTCTCTCCAGAAGTCTATATTCATCTTGTTCTCTTCCTTTAGCCTTTTTTAAGTTTCCATAATTTCTCATCTTTAATTGCTTTTTGGTTTTGTTAAGTTCCATAGCTTTACCACAACATTCTTCTTCCATGATTGCTCTGCATGCAAGTGTGGGCCATCTACTGTCTATGAAATGTGATATTTATAAGGGAGAATAACCCTTGGGAGAATTGAGTTCTGTAATAAAATAAAAGCTAGGTGATAGAGTAACTGCCATGCATCTTTCAATAGGTCAGCTGTTCTCTGTTCAGTAATATATCTTTGCTGATAACTTCTGAAACACTGTAACTCTCCAAGGCACTTCAAACTGATCACAAATCAGCCTTCCATTTTTTAATGGCTCGTTTTTGCCACAAATTAGGGCTTCCCCCTGTTTATTTTTCTCTAAAACTTGTCTGAACTTGCATTTGCATGCAGGCTACCATGAGGTTGTTTTCACTATAAGATAATCTGAAACTCTTTTCACACAATCATAGAGGAGCAGACCTTTTAAGCTCATTGAGTCCATTCATGAACCCAACTGTCCCACGGCCATCGCTAATCATGTCTCTAAGCTCCAGAAATACATGACCTGTTCCAAGGCGTGATGACTCTTTTCCGGAAGTTTTTCCTAATGTCCAACCTAAACTTCCCCTGGTACAACTTGAGACCATTTCCTCTTGTCCTGTCGCTTAGTACTTGTGAGAAGATGACCAAAACCTGTAGTATAAATTAAATGTGTTGGGAGCATAGGCTTTTAGAGAGGGGAAGTGCTTGAAAATGGTATCTACACCTTGCAAACACGAATGTACACACATCAAGGTGTGTAACAAGCGACTCTTCTGTAGCTGTTATTGGGCCACCTAAGTAAGATTTGATGACACGCTGATAGACAAGCCATGAATGTCAGGAGTTGTGGGGTGTTTGGGGGGTATTTTTGATTGCTTTTTGTTTGGTTTGGCATTCTTTTGGCAGGGCATATAACCAGTTAACAAGTGTGTATAGAAGCAACTTTTTATATGCCCCTCAATATAATGATCCCACCTGAGCCACAGGTGCTGCTTGAAGAGGCTGCTGGTTACCACCATCCTAGAAAGAAATGAAAGATGTTAGGAACAACCTACATCTTAAAAGAAAAAAGAAGAAAACTCCAATTAAATGCATCACCATTTGGAAATTTCAGTTTACAGACACTAGAAATTACAGTAGACCAAGCAATGAGAGTGCAATTTTGGAGGGGCTATTAGAGAAAGAACCTGTCTCAGCCCTATCAGCTAGTATCTTGTTTAAGCCTTCAAGGGTTAAGTAAGAGGGCTCCTGTTTATAGAAACAGTCTGTTTTAACCCTGATTTCAGATACCTGCCAGATGTCCAGGGTTCTATTTAAACCATGTATAGTGCCTAAAGAAGAGACTGCCAAGTTTTGAGACTAATATGTATTACTACATGTCTGATGCCAAAGGGTAATCTAAACAGCGGCAGTAGGGTTTTCTACACTAGTTAGACCAAGCTATAGATTGTTGGGTTGATGGGGTGTTTGGTTTAGTATTTTTATTCTTGGGAAGTTTTTTTTATATAGCTCTTCTGAAACGTCCATTTATTTACTAAAATCTAATCTGGAGAGGTAGAGACAGTGCCAGATAATAGAGGTTTTGTTCTATTAAAAGAGGAGCACAACAACACATTTCTATACTGTTTTCTGATTTGTGTATGTCAGGCATGAACTCTATTGCAAACTGTTACTGGTATTAACCACTGTAGGAATGAATCAAGCTGTATTTGTTTTGTCACACAGACATATTCCTGCTATTAACTCTTGGATAACACCAGTGCCTCATCTAATGAAAAATAATGGCCTAAACAAAGGACCCAGTAGTTTGCTTCTGGAAGAATCCAACTGTAGGACAGAAACACATCACACTTGTCTTAACCATTTTTTCTGCCTTGCTTTTTCTCAGTGTATTCAATCTGCAGGGTTTTTTTCTTGGTTAGGATGTATGAGAGAAAAATTGCATTAATGTCTTTTTTTTTTAAACTTCTGCAGTCTCTAAGGATCTGAACATTTGTTATGGTTGATTATAACATTCTATTGGATAAATTAACCTCCTAGGGTTTGATGATTCAACGCTGAAATGGATCGCTACATATGCAAATCTAATATGCTAAAGAGAGAATAGCCTATTCAGGGGCTTTTACATTTATTTTCCTTTACAAGAAGCAGAACTGGTGAAGCTACATGTTATTTTGTCTTTGTCTAATATTTCTGCACGTTCTTTTTTTTTAATCTTATGTGCTGTGATATGTTTCTGCTTGTTAATTACATCAGTGCTTGTGTGCCTTGATGTGATTTTTGTGAAGATGAAGGGGGGAAGATGCAAATAACCATTAAAAACTAGCCAAGGAATTCTCTGCTTATTCCTTCCATTCTGAAGTTGCTGTTATTTTGGAAGCAAGACTGTTTACTGTTGCTTAAAAACACTGGAGCTGAAAGATCTGGAGACTGAAATTCTCTCTTAGTGAAATCAGAAAGGTCATCAGCAGCGGTGCTAGCGTTCCCGGTGTTGTTCTGCTAATACACCTTAATCTGTCCCGAGGGACCTGAGCTAATCATGGCTTTTCTGTTGAGGCTGTCAGCAGGGATTTCAGTCGCTACTAGTGCTCTCTTGGTTTCCTGATTTGGAGACTTGTCTTGCTACAATGAAGTCATTTAAAAGACAACATTCATTAAGTTTCTTCAGAAATACTAGTCTATATCTAGACATACCATTGTGAAGTAGCTAATCCACATCTTGATCAGTATTGCCAGGTGTAGTAAGAGACATTTTCCGTTACTGGCCTCAGAACTGTGTGGCTTTAGAGCCTGGCTGATTTATGCTAAGTCATTTCAAGCCTCAAGCTATTGAGAACACGTAGAATCTTGATTTGCTCTGCTGCTGATTTGCTGTCATCATTGAGATGGAAGCTTTAGATCTAGGAACAGTTGGTCTAAGGATTATTCATGTAATTTTATGCCAGTTTAAAATGGAGCACATTCCCTTATGGTGAGAGCGGTCTGTGCTCCACTGCTCTGCACCATTTGGATAGTACCAAGCATTTCGAAATTGCAAACAAGACTCTGGTGTCATAGAAGTAAACAATTTTAGACCATAGAATCATAGAACCATTAGGGATTGGGGGGGACCTTGAAAGTTCATCTAGTCCAATCCCCCTGCCACAGCAGGATCACCTAGACCAAGTCATACAGGAACATATCCAGGTGGGTTTTAAACATCTCCAGAGAGGGAGTTCTGATGGGAATTGGGTGGGATGGAACCCAGCACTACAGCAGTGAATGGGGAAGGGGGGGTTGCGTCACTCATCGCCTGAACAGGTGGCCCTTGGGCCACCTGTGACCCCACAGTTGTTTCTCTCTGCCGCTGTGCCAAGCTGTTGAGGAACAGTGGGATGGAGGGAGGAAGGGATAAATGGATGGATGGATGAATGGATTGATGGAGGAAGAGATGGATTGATGGAGGAGGGGAAAGAGGGATGGATGGATGGATGGATGGATGGATGGATGGGGCGTAGGCTGCCACAGCCAGGGAACGCAGAAGGATAAGCTGGGTTGAGACATCGAGGAAGACGGAGCTCCAGCTGCCTGTGGGGAGTTGTGTGCTTCTTGCCCAAGGTGATGCTGCAGACTCCAGGACACCCCTTATCCCCTCCCTACCATCAACCAGATGGACTTTGGAAGTGAACCCTGTTGTGATTCCTTTTGAACCAGGAGCTTTAAACTCTGGTGGTCCTGCTGGAGCTCCTGGTAGTCTCCTGGCACCGTTGGGTCAACAGTTTGGCTTGTTGGTCCCTAAGGGTCCCTTCCCACCAAAGAGATGGATCACAAACTCCTTCCCTGGCTCTCTCAGCCAAGTCCTTCACCCCCACTGGAAGCCACATGCTGGTTCCTTTTGTCCCCCCAGTACCCCGTGGGATCTCAGCAGCACTGTGGGGTCGGTGGGCACAGAAACACCTCCCATGTCCTGGAGTTTAGGACCGATTCAGCATCCCCCAGTTAACACCAGTAAGCTAATTCATCCAAGCGATGGGTTCCTCACCCCATCAGCTGTGAAGCTGCTGCTTTCAGTGAGGTAATACCTCGTTCTCCACCCATGGGGTGGGTTGTGGTGTCACAACCTGTGCCCAAGCCCAAATAAAATCCTGTTTAGACTCAAAGAGACCCCAATGTTGTCTGAAAATGACTGAAAAATCTACAGTGGGGCAGCCAGCAGAGCCAGCGAGACGGGACCTGACCCTCTTCTGGCATCAAACCCCGCTGTAGGGTTGCCCCAAGGAAGGAAAAACCCCAAAGAACCCCATTCAGGCGGTGCTTATTGTACCGACGGAAAAACCTCCTTGGGATTCATCCTGCTGCTTCAGGGTCTGGTGGAGCCGGCGCTGGACGCATCGTGTCCTATTAAATAAGGATTTTCAAATGAGCCCATTTATCCACCGAGCTGTCACAGCCCGGTGAGTAAAGAACACGCCGTGGCCAGCCCTAAATCCACCCCAAACCTCTTCTCCTTTCCCCTCTCTGGAAGAAATGAACCCAGCGCCGCCTTTCCCCAAACCCCTGTGGGGCAGCAAAAGCAGCGATGGGGTGACACGGTGGGAGTGTTCAACCTCCCTATATTTGACTCCTTATTGTACTCAGAAAAGGGACCACCAGTTCTTTTAGGGCCATTTAGGGGCAGCATGAAGGCAAATCCCTTCTCCCTCACCCCGTTGTCGTCGTCTTTAATTCCGAGATCGCTGCAAGACGGCAGCAGCGACGCCCGCAGCGGGGCCGGGCGGGCACCCCCCAACCCTTGCCCGCCGGGCGGGGGAAACGAGGCGCCCGCGCGGAGCGCTTCGCTCCCCACCCGGGGGAGGGGGATTAGGGCGGGCGCCGAACCCGACACCTGGCGAGCGAGGTCCCTGCCGCCGCCGCCAACCGACCGCGGCCGGCCCTGCCGCGCGCCCTCTGGCGCAGCGCGCGGCGCCCACCCCCGCCTCCCCCGCCCCCCGGGGTGGGGGGCGAGCGAGGGCGGGAGGGGCAACGGAACGGGAGCAGCCCCGCGCCCGCTACGCGGACGGGGCGGGGCTGGGAAGGAAGGAAGGAAGGAGCCGGCCAGTCGCCGGCGCGGCCGGACGCCCGGCACCCCGCGCGACAGCCCCCCGGTAATGATCCTTCCGCAGGTTCACCTACGGAAACCTTGTTACGACTTTTACTTCCTCTAGATAGTCAAGTTCGACCGTCTTCTCGACGCTCCGGCAGGGCCGTGGCCGACCCCGCCGGGGCCGATCCGAGGACCTCACTAAACCATCCAATCGGTAGTAGCGACGGGCGGTGTGTACAAAGGGCAGGGACTTAATCAACGCGAGCTTATGACCCGCACTTACTGGGAATTCCTCGTTCACGGGGAAGAATTGCAATCCCCGATCCCCATCACGAATGGGGTTCAACGGGTTACCCGCGCCTGCCGGCGGAGGGTAGGCACAAGCTGAGCCAGTCAGTGTAGCGCGCGTGCGGCCCCGGACATCTAAGGGCATCACAGACCTGTTATTGCTCAATCTCGGGTGGCTGAACGCCACTTGTCCCTC
>JAOXOE010000441.1:2848235-2862238 GCA_028565055.1 Phoeniculus purpureus
TATCAGGTTGGTCAAGCATGACTTTCCTTTTGTAAAGCCATGCTGACTGTCCCTAATGACCCTCCTGTCCTTGATATACCTGGAGACAGCGTCTAGGACAAATTGTTCCTGCACCTTTCCTGGGATGGAGGTGAGGCTGACCGGTCTATAGTTACCTGGGTCCTCCTTCTCACCCTTTTGGAAGACTGAATGATTTATTGGCATTTGTTGTGTTCTCCTCATTTGCAAAACCTTCTCAGATGTTGTCCTTCAGACCTTCTCTGGATATTTGATTTTGTGAATGGCCTCTGAACATTCAAGATTGCTTCTCCTCCACATACTGTTGAAGGGTTCATTTGTGCCCCACTGAAGTCTGGTGCGCTTTATGTTTGAGTGCCGTCCTGAGCCTGCAATTGAGCCCAAAGCCATTCTATACATTCCACATGCTTCTGTGATTTGGGCATTTTATTACTGTCTTCAATTTTTTCTATCTTACTTCATCAGAAAGATTTTTTTCTGGTCTTATAACTAGATTTTTACTAACTAGACACTAACTAGGTGTTTACTAACTAGACACTGTTTTGGAAATTAATCTTTTGTTCTGCAAAATGTAATTAAAAATGTAAATCAATAAAACGCAATTGTGAATGGCCACTTTAGAACTTTAAAAGCCAACTAATCAGTGTTGAATAGAAGCAGCAATTTTTAATTCATCCAGTGTTATTGCAGAGATTTTCAGGCAAGGCACATTAATTTTCACGCTAGAGATGGGCTACTGGAGAAGAAGTAACATTTTAAATGTAGTTACAAGGAAAGAAGGAAAGTCCATTATCTTTCCTTGGCACAATGTTAATTTAATCTTAAAAGTTACGTTTCCTACCAACACATTTTAATGTAGGAAAACTTAATAATTAGATTCTCGGTTCCCCTGTGAAATCTAGAAAGCTTAAACAAGCTCTTTTTGTGGTGTCTCCTGCAGACAGGAATGCTGAAACTAATGGACAGCACTTGAACACAGCACCTTATTCAGCTATGAACATGGTGATATGGTTTTTCATTTTAGCAATGGGGCAAACTCTAATAACATCATAGAATTACAGAATCATTGCAGTTGGGAGGGACCTCAAGAGATCATCAATTCTGAACCCCACCAAAGCAGGACTGGCCAAAACACATGGCACAAGGCTGCATCCAGGGGGGATTTTAATATCTCCAGACAAGAAGCCTTCACAAACCAGTCTGGGCAGCCTGTTCCAGGGCTTTGTGACTCACACTGGAAAGAAATTTTTGCTTATTTGTAAATGAAATTTCTTGTGTTTCAGCTTGTCCCCATTGCTCCTTGTGCTGAACATCAAAAGTGAGTGGTGAGGTCAGTTGTAGTGATGACTTTGCAGAGTGGGTCAACAATAGTCCACGCTGTTGTGCACTCCATAGAATCAATGAATGACCTTTAGAACTCATCTAGTTCAAATCCCCTGCAGAAAGCTGGAACATTTTCATCTAGATTGGGTTGCTCAGAGCCCTGTCCAACATGACCTAGAAAGTCTCCAGGGATGGAGCATCTACAACCTCTCTGGGAAAATTCTGTCAGTGTTTCACCACCCTCATTGTAGAAAATTTCTTTCTGAGTGGTATTTTGTACAAAGGCCAGTCAGTGTATCTCTGTCAAGTTGGTCTTGCATTGCTTTGCTGATTAGAGGGACCCTAGGGCTTTGAGGTTTAAAGCTGTGCACTGTTAACCAGCTTGTGGCTATTTCCTGCTCATTACCACACAGAGTCAACTTCCTGTTTTCTTTTGCCTAGAGCTGCCTGCCATTGCTGAACGGGAATATATTACAGTGGATATTCCAGCAAATGGATCAGGATGTTTTTCAGGAGTATCCTATGCAAAATGCCCTTGTGTCCTGTGTTTTGCTGTGAACCCTCACTACCTTAATTTGGCCACTCATTTAAATGTGTGATTCAAAGCACATGGCAGTTGCTTATCTAGTTTATATTTTTATAAAGTTCAGACTATTCTGCTGTAGTTTCATGCAATACTGGTAGCAGCTTGTAATCCATTCTCTGAACTGCTTCATTTTTTTGACTGTCAGCATGACCAGTTTGTTCTCTGATATAGGCGTGTAAGAACACACATCAAAATATTCACAACCATACACCCAGATTACAGAATCACAGAGTATTAGGGATTGGAAGGGACTTCAAAAGAGCTTCTAGTTCAATCCGCCCACCACAGCAGGATCACTTAGATCAAGTCACACAGGACCATGTCCAGGCAGGTTTCAAACATCTCCACAGAAGGAGACTCTCTGGACAGCCTGTTCCAATGCTCCATCACCCTCACCATGAAGAAGTTCCTTCTCATATTGGTGTGGAACCTCCTATGTTCCCACTTACACTCATTGCCCTTTGTCCTATCATTAGATGCCACTGAGCAGAGCCTGGCTCCATCTGGCTGACACCCACCCCTCACATATTTAAATATTTTCTCTACAAGCAGCTTCCTTCACTGACAGCAGTCTTCGAGGAGATGCAGTTACTATTTGCAGTTGCAGTAGCATGTATGGATCTCAGTGGAAGCTCCATTGCAGCACATACTGAATAAGCACCAAGACGCATTTTGCTCCCCAAAATACACTGTGTAATTGAATTTTCTGTGAAAGAGTCAGGTAGGCCTGGGTTGATCTCCTGATGAGTTTTTCCAGTGATGTGATGGGTGTCTTCTCTAGCTGGAAAGCAGTGTGAAGTGCTCTCCTTCCAAGCTTATTTTGACACATGCTTAACACAGAGAGCAGAGTTCAAAGCCAAAGCTGATACTGCTCCACCAGTCTGGAAACCAGCATCCAGATGTTGGAAATATGAAGAAGTGATGAATCTGCATTTTCTTGGTTTTTCATTTCTGGCTCTGAAATCACTTAATCTTAATATCTCACTAGCCTTATAATAATCTCCAAAAAACTACTCCTACCCCTTAATTAACAAGAGAGAAAATTCTACTATTTTTCTCTGGTATAATTGCTCTTCCCAGTGAAGCCTGAATGAAGCTTGAATTCTGAATAATGTTGATATATTGGCTCACTTAGAAAAGCATTGTTAGCAGCTGATTGCTTATATAATCTCCTTGGCACTTTTTTACTTTTAGGTTGTCCTTATTTTGTTACAAGAAAAGAACATAGAGGGTTTTTTAACTTCAATTGGATCCATTAATTTTTGTAAGTCATTTGGACAGCAAGATATTTAACCAATCTCCTATGCAGTTCCAATAAGACACTGTTTCTAAAGAATTTAAATTGAGTGCTTTTAGTCTAAGGCTTAAGGTTTTCATTAGAAACAAGCACATTATTTGTGAAATATTAATGCCCATATGAACAAGAAAGGGTAATGTAACCAGGAATAGTAGCAGTCTTTCATCATGATAAAAAAATGGAACTTAGTAAATATCACAGTGAAAAAGATTCCAAGTTTGAAGCAAACCCCCATCATGGTTCTTTTACCATTAGCAACAAATTAAAACTAATTACCTTCTAATCACAGAAGAACACACTCTGATGTTCCAGTCGTACTTTGTGGTGATTAGAAAGGCAGGTGTGGAGCAATGGGAACGCTCAGCTAACATGCGTGAAATACATGAATGACTCAAATTAGTTCTGTATGTTGTGCTGATTTTCTTTCAGGTTTTCCATCTGTATGGAAGTAGGAGGGTTTATGCTTGTCTTTTTCTCCAAAGATGCTCTGTTCAGAGAAGTTCATTGTGGTGATTTGTAAACACACAGCATTTCAGCCAAGCAATTTGAATATGTATTCAAGATATCCATATTCTCTTGAATATTTCTCTGATATCCTAGGAACTGTAATGATAGAGAAGGTAAAGAGAAACTCCAAAATTCCTCATAGCCATTCAACTTCCCTTTGTTACATTTTCTAATATTATGTTGGAGAATAAAGAAACCTTTGAAATAGCCAAAGAAGCAAAATATTCAAATCAAACCTTTGATTACAGTTTGCTGCAGTCTCTTTCTAATCAGTGTGCTTTTGATTTTACATGGTCTATAATATTCTGCTGCATAGTTGCTTTGTTTTTTCTTTTGTCTACATGAATGCTTAATGCCGTCACTGTCATACATGGATAACACAAAACTCATCTCTCGCTGATTTAGGTTAATACTCATCTCAGTTTTGGTTTGATTTCATCTTCCGGTGCGACTGTTCTTTCAAGAATCTGGTCATTATCTTCTATAGTAGGAAAACTTCCATAGTAGGGAAACTTCTATGGGGGGGAACCAGTTCCTAGGGAAGAAAATATTTTTCTGAGGAACAGATATTTAAAAAGCCAGTCTCCTAAACTGAATAAAATAATGTTAGGCAGTACTGTGTTAAAGAAATATGTAAGAAGTACAAATTTTTAATCTTAATAGATATGGAATTCCTAATGCTGAATATTTTAAGCTGTTAGCAGTAAACTGAAAGAAAAGGAGAGTGTCATTGCACCTGCAGATGAGAACCACAGCACTGATGTGAGTTCAGCACAGAGTGCTGCTCTGAATATGTAATCACCATCCTATTCCAGCTGTACAACAAGGATGTAATAATGGGTGTATTTATCTTTCCCTGGCTGTTTGAAGCAGCTCAGTTTTACTCTTCTACCAGGTGATTTCCTAAACCAGTCAGCTCTAAGTGTGGCGATTGAGTTCATTCTTCATACAATCCTTTGCTTAGACCTTGTTTGCATTCTCCACGCTTATACGTAGCTGGATTTCCTATGCTATAACTTAGAATTATAGAATCATTAGGGATTGGAAGCGACCTTGAAAGATCATCTAGTCCAATCCCCCTGCCAGAGCAGAATCACCTAGACCAATGCTAAGAAAGAGTTTGCAGAAGTCAGATCAAAGTATAGGGATTATAAAACCACACACCTCCTACATCAGTTTCCATAGACATCTGATAAAATGACATGCTGCTTAGTCTGTGTTGATCCCTTGAGTTTATCACACAGAATCCCAGAACACCAGGGACTGGAAGGGACCTCAAAAGATCATCTAGTCCAATACCCCCACCAGTAGGATCACCCAGACCAAGTCCAGGCAGGTTTTAAACATCTCCAGAGAAGGAGAGTCTACAATCCCCCTGGGCAGCCCACTCCAGGGCTCCATCACCCTCACTGTGAAGAAGTTCCTTCTGATTTATACAGAACCTCCTGTTTTCCAGCTCACACCCATAACTCACAGAACCACAGAACATCAGTGATTGGAAGGGACCACAGAATATCATCCAGTCCAATCCCCTAGCCACAGCAGGACACCCCAGATCAAGTCGCATGGGAACATGTCCTGGCAGGTTCCAAACCTCTCCTAATGAAAGAAATGAAAGAAATGCAGAACTTTCCTCTGTAAGAAGATGCAGCTCATTCAAAATCAGATATCCAGAGATCACATAAATATTCTTCCTTGTGTAAAACAAAGCAAAACCAAATATTTTCAGCCTACTTCAACTTCCTAGCTAGAAATAGTTTTTCATTCTGCTGACTTAAAAGTATTCTTGTTTAAGAATTGCTAGTGTCAACATTGCAATGGAATGCTTTTATTTTGTTGAAACATTCTGACAGCACTAGTACAAATTACGTGGGTTTTTTTCTTAAGAAGTAAGTGTATCTGAAAGGGCAAAGACACAAGAAGTTGCAATGGGGCTGTGACCATGTCCTTCACCCTATTCAAGTCATCTTTGCCTGTAGGGAAAGTCGTGGTGGAGGAAAATTAACTCAGATACATCATGTTATGAATAAATAAAGACAGGAACAGCTATTGTGGGGTAACTAATAACACAAACTTTGGTCTTTTTTATTAATCATTACCTCTGAAGGCCTTTGTGCAGGTAACACGCATGTTTTGAATTTTATTCTATCATCAGACTGATTTAAGTCAAGAGTAACCCAGTGAAAGAGATTTGCTCTAGTGCAAGAATGACATGAGAAAGTAGATCCAGAAATCCATTCACTGTCACAAAACATCACACAGAGATGTTGGTAATAGGACAAACTATTGGTGAGAATCAATCACTTTCTATTAACATCACCTAGATTTCTAAATGCTCATGATTTCCAAAAAGCATCCTTAACACCTTTTTTAGTATCTGCCCAATACTTGCAGACCTGATGATCTTAGAGGCATTTTCCAGCCTCAATAATCCTGTGATGTTGCAAGATTGCTGCTGGAAGGAAGGCTGGAGTGGTTTTGGCTACAAGCTAAGGATGTAGGTGCTTACCTACAGCTTGCTTTACACACCATAGTCCTTTCATAAAGCAGCTGTAAGAGAAAGGCACACACCATCCGTCTGCACAAGGTCTTCGAATGCCTCTGCCAAGTACCTTATACTCAATATTATAGGAAGTGCAGAAGAGCTTATCAGTTTTCACCTCAGATATCTTTACTTTTCTGTCAATTATTAGAGTTTGTATTATGGGTTTTTGTTAGCCTTTGGGGTACCATCCTTTGCGTGTGACCCCCATACAAAGCTGCAGCATATGCAAACCTATAACCTCCTACATTACACTGAACTGTGCAGATGGCCAGTGACCTCTGCATCAGCCAGCAGCAGAAAGTCTAAACAGATTAAACTTTTGAATCAGATTTGTGCGATTAACTATCATAAAGATTTTAGTTATGTTATTGAAAATGATCCTATTATACTGTATCTTTATAATCAACCATGTCAGTGTGTTTTACCAAATCCACTTGCATGGTAAATGACTTTAAAGGAGGGATAAAGAATATCTAGAAAGTGCAATTGTCCCTCCAGTCCTGAGACCAGCCTTGCCAACTGCTCATAAGTCAGAGAAAGTCAAAAGAATTTTCCGAGCATATAAATATACTGCTAGTTCAGAAACTTGAAAGCAGAAGGAAAGTACAAGACATTAACAAGCTGCCTTTCAGAACTTTTGCTCCTGCAGTTTTTATGTTGCTTCTGAAACAGAATAATGAAAACTGAACAACCTTGATACCTTATACAGTCACTTCTACAAAGTCTATCAAGATACCAGAAGACTTTTTTTCATATTTTATTGCATCCTCTTACTTAAATAGGTCCACAGTGTCCTGTTTTAGATTTCCCAGGGACTTCAGACAAAGGAAAAATGGGGACAAATTTCATAGAAAAGTGAAAACAAATTTTATTAACAACAGGAACAGTTAGGAAGAAGAAACAATAAAAAAACTTAACCAAGGTATTCGGTCACCTCTCATCGAAAGGGTGGGAATGCAGCTTTTGTTAAAGTCAAGTAGGACCACAAAAAGGAACAGAGAATTCTTCCCCACCCTAATGACCAAGGGAGAAGAAAATACTGGTTTCCCCCTGTCACAGGCAGTATGGAAGCAGAAATGGAAGGAAAGAAAAATAATAAAGAAACAATAAAGACAAGAGTGAAAAAAGGGGTGAATGTGAGAAGAAATGATCCAAGCCCCAGAGGCATGGAAAAGAAGAGAGGTGAAAAAAAAAAAAAGGGAGGAAAAAATGGAGACAAATCTTTTAATCCAATTCCTGGAGGCAAGCAGCCTGTAGCAAGACAGGAAACCAACCTCCCAAAAGGCATGATACGAGCATCCCTTGTCTGCTACAGGAAGGCATACAATTCGGTAGCCAGGTTGTCTGCCATGTCTGGGGTCAGTCCCCATAATCAACCCATGACACACAAGCAAACCGAATTGGAGCTCTAGATATTGTAAAGCCGGGCACTCAGAAGTTAAGGTAAGACAAAGTTATAACACATAGGCACAACATTAATTTGGCTCCAGCTTATGAACCTCTTGCTTTGCAAATGGGTTCTCACCACCTGTTAAAAAAACCCCCCAGATACTCCTGCAGCTGAAGTCTGCATCATAATATATAGATGCAATGGGGGCAGGAATAAGGAGGGAAGCTGTGGCTCATTGTGTGGGCCAAGGTTACACACTCAATAACAGGGCTGTCTCTTTTCCTGTTTCCTTTTCTATGATTTATTTCACGTTTCTGAGAGGTTCTTTGTGCAGGCTGTTCTATTGGGGCCAGTGATTTGATTCAACAGGTGATAGCTCCACTAAACTGAAATAGAATTTCCTGGGACAAAGAAAAGGCTTTTCTTCTCTTTTATTTTTCCCTGCAACTTTTCAAAGGTTTGCTGTGAACAATGATGATGCTAGAGCTTCTCAGAAGGAACGAAAAAAGGGTCATCTGTATCTGTTACAAGGGAACATTAGAAAATCAAAGAATTTTCTAATTCTTTGATTCAGTAAAGCAGAAATCTGCAGAATTGTTCCACTTTACCTGTGGGTTACGTTTGGCACAGGATCAAGCACAAACATTGGCCCACAGATTTTCCTTCCAATCTGCATTACTGGTTTTATTTGCTTATCACTCAGTTTTACCTGCTTCCAGGCCACTCAGTTTCTTAGCTTTGCAAATATTAATGATACACTTTGGAGACTGGTGTTTCGGCACTGATGCTCCTTCCTTACGCATTTAATATTCCCCCTGTACACACATACATGAACATGTACGTGCCTATGTGCAAATACATGGCATAGACATTCAATGTATATGCAGAGATATATATATATATATATATACACGTGCATTAACACCATGAATAGTTCTTGGTGAAGAAAAATATCTTTGTTTTCCAGGCCAGCAGATCTGTAAAGTTCTGAAGATCTAATTTATAAATAATTTTGCAATTCATTTGTGTTTGGCACCAAGGAAATGTACCAAAAATTCCTTATATTTATCAATATTGATGTATGTGTACTGCTCTCTCTTTACAAACATGGCAGAAAATAGCAACTGTCTGCTGGGTGTGTTACTTTGCAAAGATGAATCCATAAAACTTTGTGATTGCACTTCTCTCATGGTTTGTGGCTGTGAAAGCTCCTTTGAAAAGTGATGAATGGATTATCTGAGGGCATATCTACAGAATACACAGTAGGATGCATTCAAGTCACATCTCAGTGTACAGCTTTGAAGCAGCACCCTATGAAAACAGTAAGTTAGGTTCAGAGAGAAGTTGAGCTCTGCAGGTGGCACATCGACCTCATTAACTTCTGCCTGCCAAGGCTCTCAGTGGAACTGATGAGTAGGGCTGAAGAATGGTGTAGTGTTGTTCTTAGGGACTAAGGCATACCTTGCTGGCATACGTATGTCAGCTGGGTATTGAAAAAAATGCACAAGCCAAGTACACAAAAATGTTTCAGACAAAGGTTATTAGAAAAGACATTTCTTTGTCTTATGTGATTACTCTGGTACACCTTCTGATTTATAGGAGAATTGCTCTAAACTGCAGAGAAGTACCACATTGACACCCAGTGCTTTTCCAATCAACACTTGAAGGATCTCTGATTCTATAAGCCACATTTCTAGCAGGATAGATCAATGCCAGCAAGATCTCTTAGGCACAGAGAGACAAATATCACTTAGGAAAAAACCAGAGCTCTAACTTTATAGATCCTTCATGAGGATGCTCTTATGCTTGCAAAAAGAATCATTCTCATTATAAAGCTCTTCATGTCCTACCCGAAAAGAATGTCGCAACAACTGAAATGGCTGAAGAAAGATGTAGTTCATTAAGTTCACATTTTTAGTCCAAGGCAAGATTAACTGTAATAGCACTTCTGACACAGAAGTCTGCTGGGTTTATTTTCAGGTCTTTTGTGATGGTTCTGTACTTTTTCCGATCAACCTACTGTCAGTGCTCCCCCACCAGAACTCTTTTCATAGAATGGTAGGGATTGGTAGAGATCTCCGTAGAGGGCTAAACAAAAGCTCTCTTACTGAAGTCTGTTATTCTCAACCTGAGGATATTAGAGAATACAAGTAGCTTCTTCCCCTTTAGAATAGCTTTGAAATAACGAAGTCTACCAAGTCAATCTTCTACTGCAATTATCAAAATCCATTTCTAAATCAGCACTGTTGAAACCATGCGTGTGAGCGCTACAGCCCTGCGCTCACCATTTAAAGAAGAGAGAATTAGTATGTTTACAAATTGTAACCCATGAAAAATGGACAATCTGGACATGTTCAGTAAAAGACATACAGAAAAAAGAAACCTCTTGCATGTAGCCTAAATGCACTAGAATGGGGCCAGTGCCTCAGCCTAAGGACTGGGAAGATTTTAAACATCAGAAAGTTTTGTTATTCATGTTCACATTAAGTAATTACAAGTTTGAGCGTACTTACTAATCACTGAAGTAATCGAATGTGACTGAAGACATACAGAATATTGTTTGCCCAAAGCAAGGAGGGAGTATCCTTCTTTGTTGATTAAGGTCTGTGGGTCTGTCAATTTTAACCTATATAATTCAATGAATTCAATCAGCTGCGTTTTGGACTGAAAGAGAGGTTATAAAACATGAGTGAATGAGAAAAAAGAAAAGCCTTAAAGGCTGAGTGACAATGCAAACCCCTAAAAGAACCACATTTCTTAAAGGAGGAAAAACATTTTGAGAAATAAATAAGTGATTAGAAGCAAAATCACCAGAAAGATGATGGACATTAAATGCAAGGAAAATCTTCCTAGATCAGGATAAGAAAAAAATTAAAATTATAATTCATTTTAATTAAAATTAAATTTTTTTTAAATTATAACTTTTTAGGAAATAGCTTTGAAAATACTTACTGCTGTCTCAAACAAAATTCATGAGGATACAACTGAATTTTGGTAGATCATACATAGAGAGCAGATTATTATAGTCTGCAGAAAACAATTTTATTGATGGAGGAAATCTTAAAGTATCACATAATTAACATTTCAGTAGACTCAATTTCAATAGATTCAATTCAGGTTCTGATAAAAGCTTTGGTATATGGAGGACTGCCTGAAAAATCCATGTATTTGAAAATCTAAAGCCTGCAGTAAAAAAGAAAAAGCTATTTTTCAATTTCAGAAATTCCCTTTCAGAAGTTCAGAAGTGCCCATAATATTCCCTGTGTCTGGCTATCATTAAACATTTCTTAGACTTCGCTGTCTTCGTCTTCAGGCGTCTTGTGATTAATATAAAGTATATTGTAGTTAAAAGTCAGAATCCTAGTAAAGTGAATAAGAGAAAGGATCAAGCTGTATAATTTAGTAGGATTTCCACAGAAACCATAGCTAGAACTCTACACATACTGAATTCTCTCATTAGACGTGATGCACTGGGTACTTAAAGAAAAGATGTGGACTAGAGGAAATCTGCCTAGTTAATGGAAAAAGGCAGAAATGAAGGGAAAGAGAGAGGCACAGAGTAAATCCCTAAGGCTTTGCATCAAGAAGGGAGATTTTATTTCTTTCCCAAATACTCAGAACCAGAACTGAAAGTTTTCCCCTTGAAATCAGTAGGACTTGACTACTTTGGTAATTTGATTAGCCACACGCTTGCACACACCAGAAAAGACTCCAGCAAACCATAGAGAAGATAAAACACTTTAAGGACTCTGCATTTTACCAAGGTGGTAATTGTTAGACCTGTTTGTCTATTCCAGGCAGGGACAACTTTGGCCAGACTGTGATGCTGTACGTTTTGAATAAAGAAATGAGAGGATTCAATACAAGAGAGGATGGGAAAAAAAAAAACCCTCTCAAATGGCTCTAGAATTTGGAAATAATTATTTAATTTTACTCCTGTAAATTCACAGAACTATAGTTTAGGGTTTTTTTCTGTTAAGCTCTATAAGAGGAAATATTTTCTCTACTTGCAGCTAAGCAGGGAGAGTCACTGGAAGCCTCCTCCCCAGTACCAAAATGTTAGGAAATTAATACAAAGCACACAAGGTGTTGGTACAAACATATACAGGGCATGTTTGTTAACTCAACTTCATGTTACTTAAGCTGTGCTACAGCCAGACTAAAATGCAGATCACTTTTGAAAAGAAATATTGTGCTTGCTTTGATGCAAAAAGGCTCATGGCAAATGCATCACACTTTCTGTGTAATGTTTCTGTCTCCTAGGTTGATAAACAAGCCCCATTTATCACTCGTGGCAGACTTCATCACTTTGAGAAGTTCTATAGCAGTGTTAGAAACTGTTTTCAGAGGACTCTCCACTTGTCTCCCTGTACTGTGGTTAGAGTCATGGTTCAGGATGTTCTAAAAGCACAGCAGCAGGACTCTGCCTGGAAAAGATTGGCGGGGGGACAGGATTTAAACACACACTACTCCCCAATTCCATGCTCCAGTGGCTGAGAAGAGTGCACTACTTGAGGCCAAAGAGAGGCTAGCCTAAAGCAGAAACCCTGTGACCCTGCAAGGTGGTGCCCAAAGATACAGCCCCAGCTGTCTACTCAGCACGTCTCCTCCAATGGTGTGTAGCATCTTGGCATAGACTCAGCCATTGCACATAAACTGCTTTAAGACAGTGACAAATGTGTGCAAGTACATGTGTACTCAGAAATGTCTTAAAGCAGTTTATCCTCTTTGGGTTACATCTTTGGACATCAGGAAAAATTCTTCGCAGAAAGAGTAGTCAGGCACTGGAATGAACTGCCCAGGGTGGTGGTGAAGTCACCACCCCCGGATGAGTTTAAAGACGTTTTCAATATAGTGTTGGGGGATATGGTTTAGGGGTGAAGATGCAGAGTAGGATTGAAGTTGGATTCGATGATCCCAAGGGTCCTCTCCAACCTGAATGATTCTATGATTTGTGAGACAATGAAGACAACTCCACACGAACAACTTTCTTGAGTGTGCTCTATGTAGATATGAGATCTGGGTTTGCTGAAATACTTTTTCTGACAAAGAGTATAAGGAAACCCCCTCATACCTAAGGATCCTATTAGAACTAGACAAAGTACTTGAAATCATGGGTTCTTCTACTCTTGACACAAATGAGACAAATTATCTTGATACAAAATACAGCCTTTGCGATGACAAGCTGCTCTTATCTAGAATAATAATTACTACAAATAACATCAAGTGCTGAAATACAACCCTATATGAAAGATAAAAGAGTAAAGAAAAAATATTAGGTTTGAAAACATTGGGTTTAAAAGCCATTTTATACCACTTGGATAACACAAGGGATTTGATTTCCTAATTACATTAACTATTTTTACATAAGGTTCGCTGTTTGATACAAGAAGGCTGCAGAAAGCCCTAAGTATGGAAAGAAAATCAAATGCATCTGTGCTACATACATTTTCCACTTTCTGAAAGTTCATTTAGGCTACAATTCTATGAAATTTGAAACTCCCTTATAGAAGAGTTCCAAAAAATAAGAATAGCTTCTGCAATCAAACCAAACCTTATTAATCTTTATAAAATTTTAATACTGCAGCTCATTTTCTGTTGTCAGAGGAAGTGGTTTCCAGACACAATACATTTACAACAGTTCCTGCGAAGTAGTCAAGCTGCCTTTGATTAAGTTGGTGAAGCCGCAGACTATACATGGCAAGACTGTGCTAACACCACAGTTGAGGTATACAATCACGATGTGTATACAGATAGGTCTGGGAATATGAATAACACAGAGGTAGCCCAGAGCCTAATAGGAAATAAATCTTGTAGAAAAACATGCAAATCGATAAACCAAAAATAAAACTATTTCCTCTTAAAGTTATTTCTCAAATAGCCATAATTCATGGCTGGGGCAGAGCATGCAAAGAAAATCCAGCACATTTGCATTACTTGCGTCAGTACAGACAGAAGTGTTATAATAAAAGCAGCCCTTTAATATCTGGTGCAAATAGACATAAACCCTGACCATTATGACTGAAATGAAAATAAGGAATATGTAATAAACACTAAATTAGAGTGAAATTTGATTGAAAGGGAGACTGGACTCTTGATAGATATTTGAATAAAACAAAGATCAAGCCCAGAATTAGTAGAGTAACTTTTTGTCTAAGAATTTTCCATTAGGTTTACAGTGGAGAAAAAGCAATAGTCCTTTCTTTAATAGGACATGGAAGGCTAACAAACATGTTTGTGAGGATTATATTTGATATATGATCACAGAGAAAGGATATAAATTATATCACTAAGACTTCCATTATTCATACAGTAATCTGTATGAGTATAACATATA
>JAOXOE010000441.1:2879401-2895021 GCA_028565055.1 Phoeniculus purpureus
GTTCCATCACCTTTCCTGGGATGGAGGTGATGCTGAGTGGTCTATAGTTACCTGGGTCCTCCTTCTTACCCTTTTTGAAGACTGGAGTGACATTTGCAATCCTCCAGTCCCCAGGCACCTGTCTTGATGCTCATGACTTAGCAATGATGATGGAGAGTGGCTTAGCAATGACTTCTGCCATCTCCCTTAGTACTCATGCGTGCATCCCATCAGGGCCAATGGATTTGTGTACATCTGGTTTGCTCAACTGGTCCCTAACCCTGTCCTCATCAACCAAGGCATAATATCTGAAACAAAATTTCAGAAATGCATCTCACTGGACAGGAGTCCAAATCACCTTGCATAATCATTTTAAACAAACCTAGCTATATGGGGAAAAAAATCTCTGCTAGTGCGTGGGAAAACACCTTATCAGCATTCAGCAACACACAGGTCCCAATTGCTAGAGAAACTGCTTTTGGTTCCTTTTGAAGTACACATGTGAAAGAAATGGTAATACTGTAGGAACTTCTGCCTGTAATTGTGAATCTTCTTGTAACTGCAGAAGGCACAAAGCTCAGCTGAGTTACTTTAAATGGCAAAATCCAAAGTATAGCTTCTCCAAATCCTTTCCAGCCACTAGTTAAGCCTGTAGACGCTTACTTGTCCACTAACTAGGATGCCTCAGTCATTACCCACTGAGAGCCAACACTTTTCTTTTGTGAGCAGCATGGTGTTTAATCTCCAGCAGGATTCAGAAATGAAATTTTCCATTTCCCATAACACCTGCAAAGACCGATCAAATGAATACTCTTAGATCAGAAAGCCAGGTGAGATTTCATACTGAATGCGGGCGAGAGTAAGAGGAAACGTGATATGTGTTTCCCTTCATTTTTGCTTACAACCAGGTGTTTATTGCTTCCACACAGAGGATGAGAAACTGAGCTTCAAATCTTCCTACTGTTTGTTTAAAGCAGGAGTCTGCTTCTAGGAGCATGTGCTGGCATGGGATGAGGTAAAGTTCTTAATATTTCTGCTATCAAAGCCTTCCTGTAGCCCTTTGGTTCTTGGGAGGTGAAACTTAATCTCATCTCCTTAGGATTCCCTGCCAAGAGTTTAGATAATTGAGACTGCCAGCTTCTCTGGACTAATACAATTTTAGCACTTGTGTTGGGAAGATTATAGCTGGGACAATAGGAGGAGTTCCAGGGGTAGGTGCGGTGAGGCCGTGTCTAGCTCTCTAATGTGGACCTGTCACTTCTATGGTTTTAGTGTCCCATTGGTAAAAATTGAATTGGTGTCTCAAATATTTTTAGCTTATACAACAGTTTGTAGTAAGAGGTAGAGAAAAATATTTCCAATGTAAGTTAGAGGTTGAGAGGCGGTGAACAAAAGGTAATATGAAACCTCTTAGGACGCAGTGGTGAACACTCCTATTCACACCTAGATTTTGTGCCTTGATGACTGTGAGAACAGGGATGTCTTCAGCATGTGATCTCTTTAAGGAGGGAGGACCCACGGTGGCCAAAGACCTGATTATCTTCTCTTTAAGATGAGAATGCAGTTAGCTCCTGCATGCGCAATGTGCTTAGCTCTGGGTTTGCAGCATCCTGAGAGAATAGCAGGATCACAAGGATGCACTTAGATAGCATGCTTTGCTTTTTTTCAGACAGAAAGTAAAAGGAATCTCTAATTAAGCATAAAGACTAATCAAATGTGGGTAAAATGCATATAGATACACGTATACATACACTTTCAGCTTGTCATTGTTACATCATTTTTTAGTCTATCAAATAAAACAAACATGGCCTTTGAATGAAAGAGAAGTGTACTTAAAACTTGTGCCACAGGTATTTCATGTTGTTATGGTTTGGTTCTCAGTATGAAAGTCTGTTTGGTTTCTAAGCAGTTAGGAACGCGAACCAAGTCCTACCTGGTCATCCTGTTAACTTTCTGATTAAGACTGAAATTTGATTTTTGAAAAAGCCTCTGTTTTAGCAAAGTTATTTTTTTACAAAAGCCTCCTTCTTTCTCTTACTTTATAACAGGTCTCAGGAGTCTCACAAACAAAAAGCAATATTCTTTCCATGAGGTCCATGAGCACCTGTAGATTTGCTGTTCTGACAGACATCAGGTAGTGTATCCAACAACAAATACGGATCAGTTTTGACAACCCACTAATTTTTTGTGCTATTTGTAGTAGAAAAATCTCAGTTGTGATAATTATCACAAACCTACGATTATAACTTCCTCTCCACCCACATCCACTTACATACATGTTCAAGACAATGTAGTATGCCTTAAACAATTCATATCTCTTTTAACTTTAGAGCCTATGATAACATTTGCACATTTTATTTCATATCAGCTCCTTGCAGGGCCTAGGTGTCTTCAGTAGCTTTATGTGTACCCAGTTGCTCTGCAGATCAGCTCCTGGCTGTGTTATATAGGTTGTCAAGACTTTACCCATGGAACTTTGGCCACTTCCACCTATCCCTATCTAATTTAGGGTTCGTAGCGATTGCCTCATTCATGTAACTGCCAAAATACTTAATTCATGCATTAATCCATTCTGTTAACTATTTGAGAAGCCTGTGATAATGTTCATTATTCATCTAAGCCTGTTTTGTGCTCTGCTGCAGGAAACTGAAGTGTTCTGATAGATTTGGGTCATCTCTGATAAGCTCAGGAGAACTAGGGAGTTTATTCCCAGAGCTTGTCTGTTCTGGGAACCAGTAGGTAGGACCTTGTGGGGGTGTCTCTAGTTTCCCCAGGTGTGTGAGATGTCACATAGGATAATGTGAGGTGGTTTGGTTTACCATTCTGAGTAGCCCTACTGCTATTTTTGAACAGGTCTAAATGATGTTGTTTCTCATCTTCCTGGTATCAAAGCCAAGGCTTTGAAGACTGTGTAGAGAAGATACATTCATTAATCTTCTTTTCACCAGTGAATATTTTGCCACAGCAAATGAAAACTCTGCCTCAGAATGTTACTGCAGTTTTTATTGCCAAATGGAAAAACTGTTGTGTTGATGCCTGTTATACTGGTGGCTAGCTGTAGTTACCACACTCCAGAAACAGGCTGTAGTCTAACAGAGAAAGGGCCTTCCTGTCTTTTCTGCTCTGTAACCTGTAGTGCTGACACAGCTGTGAATTCTGTGGCCTGGCATAGGGTAGGCAGTAATTGCAAAGGTCGGGTTACATGATAAACATGTTCTACTAGAAATGTCTGTGCCCTGCAACACACGCTAAAAATCTAGTGATGGAAAATAACACATTTGTGGCTACTAGCATCCTTGTCGGAATTCAAGCTGGAATTCTACAGATGAGAAACTGTCTCCTACTACCCATCACCTCACTGTCTCAAAGGAAATCTTTGAGTGAAGAAATAAAGACAGAAATAATAACAGACTTCATTGCTCTGGCACTAGTATGTCAAGAAAATAAGCTTGTCAGGAATGTTGAAACAGGAGAGTTTCTTTGGCTGAAATATTGTTGGGGCAAAACACACATTTAGAAACTAATTAACAGCTGGATATCGTCAGCTCGTTGTGTTTAACCAGTGTGTGACCCACACCCAGCATTTTGCAAGCAGTGTGAGCTAGAGGTTAGTACTACACACTGGCAATGAAAAGAAGAAAAAGATGCAAACAGGAAAATTTTGGGCTTCCTTATGACAGCTCACTGAGTGTTTTTAAAAGGGCCTGAAAGAGGGGCTTCTTTTTAGAGAAAAGAGTGGATCCATTTGGACAGATTCTGCTCTTCAACAGCTTCCTTGGTATGAAACAGCCGAGATTGACTTGGACTGGTGCTTGGAAGAGAATGAGCGTAATTTTGACTCTTAGCATGGTGAGTTATTGTTCATTTTCCTTTTTAAAGAAAAAAATTAGAAAAGCTAAGGAAAATATATCACAATATCCCCTCTGAGGCATTTTTGTATCACAGTTGTTTTCCTTGCTAGTGAATTTTACTATGTATCTGGCACATAGGTAGAGTCAGGAGCACAAAGGAGGATGTGAAAGGGGACCAGTGCTCTCAAACACAATTTATACACTTTGCACTTCCTCTGGTGCTCATCACAAACACCACATTATAATCTACAAACCACTGTGGTCTTCTCAAATAAGTTGTAGTGTTAGAATAGGAAAATTTTCCCAGTTTGGATCCACATTCCCTGCCAGAAAACAAATGTTTGGCTTTCACTGTGCAGGAAAAGGAATGCATCCCAACTGGAACTGTGAGCAACACTTGCTTGTATTTATAATTGTAAGGTGGAACAGATGGTGGCAACTTAGTTGAATGTGGACAGTCCATTGATATTACCTAAATTGTCAAGCTATTCTTCTATAGAAAATGGTCTGTGCACTATTTGAACAAATTGAAAGTAGCCTCCAAGTTACTGAAGCAGTTGGAATTGCCTTACATCGTGAGTTATGCTGGGCTTACAGGGTTTTGCAGAGCATAAACTGTTTCATTTTGGTAGCTGTGAATGCTCCAAAGCTTAGGAAAGAGTCTCACAAGTTAACAAAACATCCATGACCATTCTATTCTTTGACTCACATTGCTGTAGAAAAGCTTCTGGGCTAGTATCTAATGAGCTTTACACCAATAGCATAAATGTCATGTCCTCAGTTTTAAGCCCAAGAACAGAATGTTCTCATCAATAGGCTCCAGATTGGCAAAGCAAGGCAGTAGCCCAGATCAAAACAAGCACCTCCAAAAATGTTGTTTCTACTCTTGTTCATGTAATGTGTGTCCACCAGCACTGGAAAAGAAGGTGGCCAAATGTTTCTGTGTAGGCATGGTGTGCAGAAGGAGAACATGCTGTCTAGGCTTTGTATGACAGGTCCTGCCCCTGTACTCAGCCTTGGTGAGGTTGCATCTTGAGTACTGGGGACAGTTTTGAGCACCACAGTATAGGAGGGACATTGTGGTCAGAGGAGGGCAACTGGGCTGATACAGGGAGGCTGAAGGAGCTGGGGCTGTTCAGCCTGGAGTAGAGGAGGCTGAGGGTAGACCTCATTGCTCTCTGCAGCTACCTTAAGGGAAGTTGGAGTGAGGTGGGGGTTGGCCTCTTCTCCCTAGGGACTAGCAATAGCACAAGAGGAAATGGGATCAGATTGTGCCAGGGGAGGTTCAGATTGTGTTTTAGGAAGAACTTCTTCCCAGAAAAAGTAGGGAGGCTTTGGAACAGGCTGCCCAGGGAATGGATGGAGGCACCATCCCTGAAGGGGTTCAACAAACAGGTAGACAGGGTGTTTCAGGAGGTGGTTTAGTGGTTCAGGCTTGTAGGGTGGACGATAGGACTTGATGTTCTTGAAGGTCTTTTCCAACCTTGATGATTCTCTGATCCTATGATTAAACATTTGGAGTCTTCATGTACCTGAGAAGCAGGTGAGGCAGTGGCAGCCCCTTCACAGGGAGGACTTGCTGTCTCCTGTACAAAGCAAGGAGAAAATTGTACTTGCAGAGCCAGAGTGCACAAAAAAAACTCCACAATAGCATTGAGCAGGGAGATAGCTGAGACAGCCTCTGAAGACCTTAAGGAGACTCTGTAGCTTAAATCCTGCCCAGGCAGGGCTCTGAAATATTAGGAGGTAACTTGCTGGCTGTGTTCTAAAGCAGCTGGTTTTGTGATAAACTTCCCTGTGCCTGGTCTTTTCTGGTGATAAATTTAGTGAGTGCAAGAGAGTTTATTTCTTTTTCGTGCTGTTATGCCTCTCTCTGATCAAGGATACGAACACTTAACCATTCTGTTATTCCACAGTAGCTGCTCCTGTGCCATTTTACTGTCTTAGATTCTTCTCCTGCGTGCACTTAGGTGTCGTCCCTCCTCAGAAATGAAAGAGAAGCCAGTGTTACCCCTCTACCAACATGCCACAATGCTCTTCTGATGTGCTGATGTCCCTTTCCTACCTGGAGCAGAGGTTTAAACCAATTAGCCCTGTATTAAAAGTGAATGTCCAAACCATGACATTATACATGACTTTGAGCAGAGGTTCTTCTCAATATCTCCTTTATAAATTGCTATTTATAAAGTATGCCCTGAAAGCCTATTGCAGCATGCAGAGACAGCGAAGTAGCTTGTATTTTCACATGCAAATTGCATGTGAACAGAGGAAAAATCTCAAATATTTATTGAATCCCTCTTTAACTAGAAATCGTGCACCTGCTTTTCATATGTGGAACTGATGATCTGTAAGATGAAAAGAGGGGATGAGTTGGAGGCAGAAACCCGTGTTTTCACTCAGTGCACTATGCTTCGGAGCATTTTCTTTCCTGCATTTCTGTGGGACTGCCAAGTACTTGCAAAATTACACTAAAGTTTCAAAATTAAAGTGGAAAAGTTTTCCTAAATCAGTGCTCAAAAGCACTGAAGAGGAATGTCAGCTGTTTTCCAGCTCCAGATAGTTAATCCTTCATTTGAGTGCCTAGCGAATGTCTGACATCATTGTTCGTTAAACAATGTATAGCACTTAGAACCGCAAGCTCTAATACGCGTTTTGCGTGCTGCTTTCATTTAGCCTACTAGATTGTGTTTAGCAGTGGTCAACAGCTGAAGTGTTGTCTAATTTTTAAAGTATATGATGAACCTCTTATTGTTCCTCTTGACAAAATTCCTTCCTCTGTTGACATTCACAGTTGGTCTATGCGTGCCAGGACAAGTGCCTGTTAACAACCCTTGTCTGAGCCTAAACAGATATAAAAGATAACATGCCTATATTTCGAATGTGTGTTTGTGTTCAGAAATAAAATTATCTCTAGGCTCTTTCTTTTATCTTGAACACAAAAATGGCTGTGTTCCTCAACTGATAAGGTAAAATGTCTTTTAAAATCCACAGGCAGAGAGTTTGATAAGGATATCTCTCCAGAATAAGCATCTGACTTTGGCCATTGGATTTAATAAACAGACGGAGAGCATCAGTTTGCTAGCCTCTAGCACCTTCGAAGTCTGCCTAAAGAAAATGAGGCTTAGCTTGCCATAACTGCAGTTTATTTGCTTTACAGAAAATCTAAAAATACTGTGAAATGTAACACAAGGGCTTGCTTTGAGGACTTTCTTCTTTTAGGAGGGAAGGAAACCCTAGTGCTGACTAGTATGATTTGTTGTAAATGGTGTTTTGTCTTTTGAAGGGCTCTTCTGTAGATATTTCAGACACAGATTCCCCTGAAAACCCACCAACTCGTGTTACGAAGGCAGTGCGAGCAATAGGAACAAGGGATGCTTTCAGGCACCTTTTCTTTCGGTGGTGTTGCACACACAGCTCTGTGTGCAACAAGAGGGGAAGAATATTAACATGAATGAGAACAGAGAACAGCAATGCAATAAAAATGGAATTAAATAAAAACAAGATTAGATCTATTTAATAAATGCAAAGCCTGGGTCCTTTCAATCCCGGGAGCTAAAGTAGGGATAGAGAAAGGCAAGTCCTTCAATTATTCATGGATACACATCAGCAGCAAGCAATTACTGCCTTTGGTTATAAGGATTCAGTTGGCATTGAGCACTTAAACCAGATGTCTTTTTCAAAAAAGAATTTATATAACTTTGACAAGACATTAGCACCTATCCCCAATTATCTCCTTATTGGATCCAAGCTGTCATCTGGGAAAACATTTGTATTATAGTTGTGATAAAAATAAAATATAGCGAGTTATAGTTGTGTTTGTGTGGAATAGTGGCCCCTAAACACATATCCCTCCTCTTTTCTATGCTTTAATCATAATTTAATTGCAACAAGATTCAACAAGACAGCATTTTAGGAGAAAGCTCCATTTGTCCCTCCCTACCATGGAGGTCTGATTCACTCTCCTTCTCTCTTACAGAATGGATCATTATAAAGAGGCCAATGATTCAGACTTCTCAAAAGAGCATGTAAGTATCTTTAAATTACCACAAGAGTATTCCATGGATACAGGAAGGGAGAGAAAAAGAAGAAAAAAGACACCTCTGCTTATTGAGAGTGATAACAAAAGAAATTAGGTTGAGTTAGTCATTTAAATTCTTCAGTATGTTTTCCTTTCCAGGGTAGTCACAGGGGATTTGCATTTCTTCCTATCTCAGACTAGCTTATCTGTCTCTCTAAGCTTTTGTTTTCACCCTCTGTTTTCTTTATATCCAATTTTAGTGTGCTTTAACACTGCCTTTCAAGCAAAAAATGTAAAACATTGGATTAATGAATTAGATTAAGTGTTCAGCTGCTATCTGCTCCTGTCTGTTAGGAGTTTAAAACTTTATTGGGAACGCAGGAGTAAACAGAGATCTTAATGAAGTTTCCACAGAATCACCCTTCTTTCTTCCAGAAGCTGCTCTGTGAAGGCTGGTGGGGCAACACTGACACATGACATGAGCAAGGTGCTCCCCAAGGCAGAGCTCAAGTCCACACTGCAGTGATGACAGATGGATGCTTCCCTGAAACTCCCAAACTTTGCAGGCAGCCATGCAAATGCAGACTTCCTAGATCAGTGTGACCTGGGGCCACGTGGAGCATAACAAACCAGCCTTGTTTATGAGACTTGCAGGACTTCAGCTTCTATAAACTGTCTGGCTAGAGTGACTGTTGCTGGTCCTTCTAGGTAAGAACGGATGCTCATGGTAGGCATGAAGGAGGTTATATTGTGTCGCATCTGTTCTAGTGCCTCTGGAGAGAGACAAAGTTTACTCAATCTGGTTTTCCTTTGCTGTCAGGCCTCTTCCAGACAGCAGAAAAGTACATTTTAATATATTCTAACCCAGGGCATGAGGACCCAAAGATAGTAGCCAGTGTTTTCTCTTCTCGTCCTTCAGTGCCACAGAAATAGTAAACTTATAAGCTCAAAATGCTACTTTGATTGTAATTACTTTGCAGAAGGGACAAGTACACCTCCCACAACCGAAAGGATTGCATCTTTTCAGGCATGTAAGCTTTACCATCCAAAAGCATAAGCTTTTAGACAAGTGATAAAGATTGTACTTATGAAAAGGTTGAAAAATCAATCTTAGCTGGACAGATTGATCACTAGGGATAAGTGATTTTTCATTTAACCTTGCTTAGGACCACAAGGAACAAAGCAGGTATCTAAGTACCTTCAGAGCATCTGATAGTTTGCGTCACGCTGAGTGGAATGTAAAATTGCTACTGCTAAACTAGAGGTCTATAATCGTATCTGGAGTTTTAAGCCAAGAATACCAAGTGTTTAGATTGACTAATGAAAAGGGTGACAGGTCACAAATAGCTTGTACTGTCAGTTAAACGACACCCAAAATAGAGCAGGTATGTCAGGGGAGTGTTATTCCTGGTTCTCATGTAATCCTTGTGGACTTTTGCATGGAGGTTTAATTAATACCCCTGGTAAACACAGGGCTGGCAAAGGTCATTTGAAGTATTTACTTTTGTTAGCAACTATATTGTGAGGGATGCATGTTCAATATATTCTGCCTGAACTATTTCAGAAAAATGTCATTTGGGCTTTGGGGATGGACTGCTGCCTCATTAAGGTTAGCAGAAAGGGAAAGCTTGGTTCTCCTGGACCCTGAAGCAAAACAATCTATTTTTTTCCCCTCCGGTCCAAGATAGCAGATTTTTAAGCTATAAGAAATTTGAACTTACTGTATCAACAAGAATCCTCCTGGAATTTGATTAGTAAACTCTTACTTAAAAAAAATATCCTGAACCAACCCAGACCAAACAATAAATTAAGACCAGTTTGGTAACCAGTATAGATCAAGTACTGAAAATCTACAAACGCAACTGAAGCAACCTCTGGTTTGCAAAATGTGGTGCCACAGTAAGAAACACTTAGGAATCCCAATGCATTTCTGATTGTCATACCTCAGTAACTCACAACAGCTGTAAGTGAAGCACCAAGGTTACAACCTGTCTCCCCAAGTGTAGTTACTGTGTCAGGATTAGCACTTACTGGAGACTGTGATTCTATGAGATTAACGTATTCAAAACAGGGTGTGCTCTGCTCTTTTACAGATACACCCAGAAAACCAAGTAATCACCTTATAGCCCAGATTCCTTCTGCCTCCAGCCCTTATTGCTACCCTGGAGAGAATCCGCACAGAGATGTGTTCCTCCTGTAGGGACTCCCCGAGTACATCCTCTCTGCGGCGTGTTTCTACCTCTGTGCTGGGGCACAAGTTTCAGGGGTTTTTTTTGCTTTTGCTTTTTTCTTTTGGATTACAGCCTTTCAAACAATAACTGAGCATCCAAGAAACGACACTTTGCATTTGAAATATAAATCTGGAGCGAGGAAAAAAAAAGTGCGACAAATTAAATCCTCCTCTTCTCTAGCAAAGAACACTGCTTTTGTCTTAGTGAACGCCCTTTATCATTTAGATATGCTGCTGCAGCACTCAGCCATGCCAAACATCTATTCAAAGGGAATTTCTGTTAATTTTCCTTTTATTCTGCACCCCATACAATGTTCCAAGGCAGCAATCATTATCTAAATGATTATTCAGCTGGATAGTCCCACCATTATCTTAATTGTTCATCCAACCTTGCTGCAATCCTTGCAACTACCACTGCTTATTTCAAAACTTCACCTTCAGCTACTGGGTGGAAATAAAAAGCTTTAACCTTGGGGTAGAAATATCGAAGGAAAAAATCTTTAAGACTTAAAGGTTATTTAAAAGAAAGGAGAGAAGAAGGAGGAGCAAGTGATACGGTTATTAGTAACCATCTTCTACCCATTTTAACACTGAATGAACATACACTATGAGATGCTGATCCATGTTCATATTATCAAGAAAAAAGGTTGGAATCTTTTATTTGAGATGGTGTCTAACATTTTTTTAGGAAAGGGTAGTTCTATTATATATGTTTTATATATATTTGGTCATGGGTATTGCTGATGGTTTTCAATGTGTCTTTTATCAAAGGATCGTCTATTAAAAGAAGCCTAGTGCTACTGACAACTTCGTAGTTGTGAGTTACCAGCAGATACTGAGAAAAATCCCTCTGCAAGCACACCTGCACCAAGTCATAAAAAATAAATTTTGAAGCAAAGGAAAAATCTAAGCAAAGACTGGACAATCTGCAGACAATTGGAACCACTGGGGTTAGCTGATTAAAAAATATTACTGCTGTGACTGTGCCTTATGAGAAGGTTAGGTGTGCTGTTCCTCATCGCTCATAATGTGACAACACTACTACATTCTTCTAAACGTTGCCCTTCAAGTTCTTCCAGTTTATAGATTGCCTCTGTGAAGCGGCACATGGGAGGTAAAGCCGAGTGGAGGGTTTTTTTCCTTCTCTGATGTACTGAGTAACAGCTTCAGCAGTTAGTAGAAATTCGCCCACTCTATTCTGATGAAGAGAGAACCTCTGATGTTTTCTCCTGCATGCAAATACACGCCACTCCTGGCAGGACTGCAGAAATCAAAACACCGATGGTATACCTTTCCCGAACGTACAGAGTGGGAGTCACAGTACAGAGCTACAGCTTCAGGCTGTTCAGTTCTTGCCGGTGAAGGGTAACCATTAACAGGAGCATCTGCTACACCAAGATGAACAGCAACTTAAGCAAAGAACAGAGAATCTTTGAGGCTGTTTCCTCTCACAGCAGATGATGGTTTACTCTTGAATAAGATAGGCTGGATGACACCAAGCCAGGCACAAGGGCTATGCCCAAATCACTTATTTTCGCTGGGGCTATGGCCAAGCCCTAGTTACATGCTCAGAGGATTTTGGTGTTGAAATTAGTGTCAACTCTTTGTGAAATGTTTTTCTCATGATTCTGTTACGCAGTTTGTTTCAAGGATTTAGATGGCTGAAAGACTGAGATGTGATAAGCAAGATAGTGGTGGTGATAGAGGGAATGAAGCTACAGATCCCATGAGCAAGCTTAGAGATGCTGCACATGTTGTTATGAGAGGTGTACTCTCACAGTCTCAGAAATTTGCCCAGGACAAAAGACTAATTTACTTTTCTTCTGAACATTAGGCAACTCACTTCAGACAGCAGTTTCAGCTGAGGATTGCAGAGAAATGCCACAGCCTGTACCCAGATCAGCTGCTCCCTTGAGCTGCACCTAAGCAATCATCAGATTTGGGCTGCACAATACATGTGCAGGTCACTTAGACAGTTGTTGCCAGCTAGCATCACTCTGCACTGGTGCTAATCCAGTGTTGGGGACTTGTTGAGCACTGCTGATATGCATGATTGCGCTGGGCAACACTGCAGCAGGCACCTGCAGTGCTCTCTGAGCTCCAGCAGATGAAGTAACAGAACAGTGCAGATAACACCACAGGGAACCATTAATCCAGAGACCAAAAGTTACAGGAAGATTGCCTCCACTGTGGTGCAGTCTTATTTCTTTGCCAATAATGTGCTTTATTTTCTGAACAACTCCCTAGAAAACGATGGCTGAAAAGAGGGCGGTGTCTATGCATAACATTTTGTCATTTTCTCTAATTTTATGGCTATACTTTTCCAATCACTGTCAATGCTGTCTTCAAGTCTCAATTGTTCTATTTTTTATCTAAGCCTACACAAGCTATTTCTATGGAAGTCTTCTGTTCATTTCCCCATTATTTCTTAGCTAAAACTTTCCAGTTATTTAGTTAAAAAGACTTCACTGTTTCACCCTTGACAACTTCATTATTTTCCTTTCCAGCTCTGTGTCCTGTGTCAATTACAGAACCACTTCTTGCTCTGTTACCAAAGCAGTGATAGTCCAGTCCAATTTTCTAATGCAGTGATAACGGTGGTTGTCTCGTAATTATTTTTAATTGCTCATGGATTTCAATCCAATTTGTGAAATTCACCTGTATTTTAAATGTGATGTAGTGCAAAGGTGGTGATCTTCAAATTGAGTGGTGGTCAGGAACACAGGCATCACTGCCACCCTGTCAACTCTGACCTCACTTTGCATGCTGGCAGAGCTATCTGCTGTAAAAAGGCATCAATACAAACTGATTTTTATCAATACGTGTGCCTAGCGAGTGGCATTTCTGAGGCACCTGACACCACCGAATCAAAGAGCTGACTTTGTGCTTCATTGTAGTGAGAAAAATACTGAGAATGAACCCCTATTTTATAGGCATTTATTTTGGAATATTACTGTGGAATCCTTTAAGTTCACAAGACGTAGGTTACTATTAGAAGCATACCTTAAGCAAAATAACAGATTCAGATACTCTGGAGATCACAGAATCACAGAACAGGATGATGGAGTTGAAAACAATATTTGCATGTAATAATTGCCTCACTGATTAATTAAACCTAAAGTTCAAGCTTAATTTCCTTGAAATTGCAAAACTTCTTATAATCTGGAGCCAAAATTGTCAGGTTGCCCTTGTGATTTTTGCGATGAGGAGCTATGCTGCAGTGATATGAACGATGCTGACTCACATCCCTTGGTCTGTGTGATGCATCATAACCTTAATTCTCATCTTTCCTATAAAAGTCTTTCATGGCAGTTCACAAGGTAGAGCCAAGCCGTGTCTCTGGGAGAGGGAAAATGTGTGAGAGACCCAGCCTGGGTTTCCTCAAGCTGTGAAGCCTTCTGTGAAAAAGAAGGCATAGGTGTGTCAGCCACAGAGGATGTGACTCCCACCTGCCTGTCCACAGACTGAACTACTAGGGGGCTCAGACCATTGGATGTCTGTATGAATAAATATTTTAAATATGACCTTTAAAAAAAAAATAGAAATTCAGAGATTTCTTACACATAATGCAAGGGCTGAGCAATTTTTCATATAAAGTCTGCTTGATACTTTAACCTCTAGAAGGACGTATCGCTTACACTACAAATGCGACCCCGTAAGAGCCATGAAGTTGCTGCTGGCAACTGGCCTGGTTTTGGTTTGCTTGAGGGGCCTTTTATTTCCAGCTGTTAGAGAACTGGACTTTGACTGAAAACACGAATAGGTGTATGTCCTGCAGCGGGAAAACTACCTTCAATATGGGACGTGGCACCACGCACACTGCTACTATCCAGGATGTGTCTGGTTCAGATAATTATAAAACATCAGCCAATCTGTTAGTTAAATTCCAGTGGGGTGTAAATCACAGTGCAGCCTTACCTGCCTCATGCATTGCTGGTTCCTCTGCATCAGCTCTCTGTGAAATGGAACAGACCAGGAACCTTCAGCATTTCAGCTGAGCTAAACTTTCCTAAGCAGATGAGAAGACAGGCTTTTTTTTTCCCCCCTTCTCCTTAACTTCCTGCTAGTCATTCAATGCATCTTGCAGGGGCTTTTGTAGCTTAATAAAATAACTGCATCGCTAGCATGTTCCCAGTAACGCGCATGCCCCGGGTTTGCGCTTCCTGCCAGCCACCACTGTTAATGTACATTGGGAAGCTCTTTTGCGTCACAAATATACAAGAAAGGAAAGTAATTGCTCAAAGTCACTGCATTCTGAGTAATCAAAGTAAGAATTGCCTAACAGTGAGGTCTCTGGAAAATAATGAATTTTTTGTAAGGAATATTATCCTTTTGATGTGAGTGACTAATGAACGAACAGTGAATTTTGATTAAGTGTAGAAACAGGTTATAAGGTCAGCCACATCCTTGATGAATTATGTTCAGTCATGACAATGTGCTGTTCCAGATGTGAGAGGGGGATGAATGGCATCACTCTGCTCATGGCTACAATGTCTTTCTGCAGACACAACACCAACCCAGGATGTGGTTCTTCCTTCTCTTGTGACGTGTTTAATGGCTCTGTACACGTATACAGCTCAGAGCTCAGTCTTCATCGAAGATTTCCCTTCCAAGTCCTTCTGTTGCTGATTCCCTTCCTGAGTTCCTTTCTTCTCTTCTTCTTCATTGCAAAAAACAGTTTCCAGAAAGTGTAGCTCAGAATCCACTGAAGTTGCTGCTATTACTTTAAATGGCCAACAGGAGGTAACAAGCTCATACTGAAATAATCTCTCACTGAGGAACTTGGAATAATTTAGGAGAGAGTTGAAGACTGGGTCATTACTCATATCTGGGGGAGTTTGTATTTGAATAATGCCAATTAAAAGTGCCCTTAGAAATAGCTTAAATAGGGATAACTTCTGAGGCCAGTTGTTACTTTCTAATTATAGACTGCTCAGAACTTGTAGTCCCACAGCACTCAGCGAAGTTAGAAATGGCCCACACTTGTTAGATGACTTTCACTGCATGTTTTTTTCTATCTCAGATTGCATTTCTAGTGGTTGCATAATTTTGAGTGTTCCGTCGGTGGGCTGCCAGCTAGGAATCACTTTTGCAGACCTGCGCTTTTTTTTGGTCAGAAAGGTTTTGTGCTCTGAAACCCAATGCCTCCATGGCTTTTGATGTCATTCAGTTGTTTCTAATGCTCTCTTTTAAATGTATTTTCAGCTGCTGGTGTCTCATTTAAATCTTGCTCGGTCACATTCATTGTTAAGCCCTTATTTAATAATTTCTGGTTCCCAACAAGTTATGGTGTTTCTGAGTAAAGGCCAAAGGTTCAGTAGCAGCTTTACTGATGCAGAAGCAGCAGAAAAGATCTTGCTATTATTTTTTTTGAGTTGGAGATGCCATGGCATCACTGAATCTCCATATATTAAATACTCTTGACAGAGCTGAAAGGCGCCCTGCATCTGTAAGAAAATTCTTCTGAAGTCACAATCAAGGTCAGAGAGGAGATGATGGATGTTGACCATATTACTATAGCCATCATCTCAGCTTTGGGTTT
>JAOXOE010000441.1:2895121-2982060 GCA_028565055.1 Phoeniculus purpureus
CCAGCTCACACCCATTGCCCCTTGTCCTATCACTAGAAGACATTGAGAAGAGCCTGGCTCCATCCTCCTGACACCCATATTCACCTGACAACACCAGTCCAAACAATTCAAAGAGAAAATATTGAACTCTAGAGTCTACCGTGATCCTTCTGGATGCACATGCTTGCAAGGCAACCTTCTGCAATTATTTTAGTACCAAAAATTCCCCATTCATGGTGCAGGGCAGAATTCTGCTCACAAGTTTTAATATGCCAGCATCAAACTCGATAAAGAAAGGGTTTCATGTTCAGCATATAAAGCTCTCTGTTCTAGGTCACTGCCAGTAACCCTCCATCGTAAAGCAATAATGAGCTTTACAGTTTCATTAAAATATTACTTCTCCTTTGGTGCTCTAAGGATGGTTTCTTACACTGCTCTCTTTATCTGTTTGTTTGTATTTGGCACAGCTCTTTCATTATTGATGTACAGAAGCAATTCAAACTTTAATGATTAATTTTCATGTAAATCTTCTTGTCTAAACAACTGATGGGAAAGATGAGCCTTTGGAGTCAGCGGTTGTTATTCCCTCTGCCTTTTCTTATCTCTGTAGTAGAGCTCCCTGCCAAGCCCCTTAGAGAACACACCTTTTGGCAGGGGGAGAAGGCTTGAATCCCCCAGCTTTGTGTCATTCCAGATGGGGGATTATTTGAATATAAGTCTCTGGTCTGTCGTCCAAAATCTATGTTTTCATCCTGCCTCCCATATGGTTAAGTACCTGATTTTGCATAAAGTCCTCAATCTTCTGCATCATGAGAAGCCTGGAAAGCTGCAGACAGCTGATCCTGCAGCTGGCCTGTTTGTCCAAATGCCTATCTAAAAATGTCCAAATTTAGTGAACTAGGCAAAAGGCCAGGCAGCAAAATGCTACTGCCCTACAGCACAATCCGTGCTTGAGTCCTGCTCTGCTCCTTCGCAAGGATCTTCCTCTTCTCGGTTCAAGGACCTTGTTTCTGGAGATCCCAAACTACTCCACTACCACTGAAAACTACTCCACTACCACTGAAAACTACTCCATCTTCATCGAAACTCTTCCTACCCTGCTTTTCTTTATTCAGCACTTCATATTTACAAATGTTACCCTACCCTGTAAATACATCCCAGATAGTCCCAAGGGAGAAGCTATCTGCATCGACCAGGACACCTCCCAGGAGAGAACCAAGAGTCTCTTCCATGGTTTTAATGCAGCTTGCATGACATGAATTTCCCAGCAATTAGTATATTTAATAAACTCACAGAATGACTCCCTTTGATAATGTTTTAAATTTCGTGACAAGGTAAAGAAAACACTCTGGGCTAGAAACAAGACTATTCTGAAGAAGATAAGTAGGCTTCCTCCTACTCTGTCCTGCTAACATTTTAATATATAAGTATTTTCTTTAAAAGCTAAATAGAATTCTGAGCTGTAACAGGGAATAAATGCTGTAAAGATAGAAATCTCTGCTGCCATTTACGTGATGAGTTGTTAGAAGAAAGTAACTATCTTTTCATGCTTGGGGGTATTTTTCCCTCAGAAGTCACTTTTTAATCTGATTTAAATTGAATTAAGTCTGAACATGTAAAATGAAGAACAAGTCTTTGAATTTATGTATGAATTTACGATTTAACTAATCACTGCCTCACTGCAGAGCTACTAAGCAAACAAACTATGAAAAATAAATGCAAAATTAGATACAAACCACAGACAGCCTTGATTTTGTTTTTAAAATAAATAAATAATCACTCTGCACAAAGCACGGACCCCTGCTTGCTACCAGCAAGTCAAAGCTGCAGCTATTTCAAAACTAATCCTGTGAAATAATTTTGTAGTTCAAAAAAGACACTGTGGTTTCTATCTTGACATTTAGGACAGAAAGCACTTGTGCTCCTAGACAAACCATCTTCTGACAGACTGCGGACACCACAGCAACCGGGGCAGCATCAACAGCTCGACCTTGATCTCAGCTGACTTCTTCAATGTCTGGCACCGTCTTTAATCAAGTGTGCTGGGACACTGCTGGCCAGTTGCTCCCAGCTGTGGTGCCAGCCTGGGAGGTGTCCCAACATCCCTCATGCCCTCCATGCCTTCTGTGAAGGAGGGGACAGGGATACACAGACAGCTCTGACACGATGGGCAGCTCTGCAGGCTCTCACCCCGTGCACCAGCATCACCCACCACCCAAGCAAGACGCCTCATCGCTGAGCAGGCTGCCAGTGCCGCAGAGGGGGTTCATTAGGGAGTACAGTTTGAAGGACAGGTAGAGAGCACTATCCTTTCATCTCTCAGTTGCTCTGGTAGTTTCTGTTCTTCCTCATTTGCCAGCGCTGACACTGAATGCTAATCAGATGGGGCTTCAGCCAGCCCCAGGCTGCCGTTTCCAGGTAATTAGTCCAGTTATCCCACACTTTACTCCGACTTCCTCGAATATCACGCAACTTTGGTAATCCAGAGCTATTTCAGAAGCATGTCTGAGACCTGGAAATCTCAGTTGCTGACACATCTTGTCTATAAATCGAAGAAAGAGTGCATTACAGTCACCACGGCTGTAGCACACGGCGTGTTACAGAATATAATAATTGTGTAACTACAGGATAATGGAATAACTTTTCAAGCTCCCTGTCATAAAATATCTTCCATTAAAGCTGCTGTCTGCTTGGTACGTGCAAACCACTATCTCATCAGTGAGATGACACTGGAATTCTGCCAGACACCATGTGTCTCACTGCCTGATAGAGCAGCTTTCTCACTGCAGATCAGAGGCTCCATAGCCGCAGGCAGAGCTCCTCCCAGGCTGGTTAGGACAAATTAACGTGCGCATCCGGCTTTCCACACGCAGTCTCCCTGACATGTTTTCCTTCCACTCTCACACACATGCTCCCATACATTGGGATTGGGCTCCCATAGATGCGTCTGGAAAAGCAGCATGCAGAAGCAGTTTGTTCCTCAGGTTCCTGGGGGCTGTCTAACTGGTTGAGATGTCAGGGGCTTTTCTCAAGGTTTACTCAGCTAGGGTTCATTTAAATTTTTTAAGATACTTGGATAATTTAAAATTTAGCAAAGGTTAAAAAAACAAGTTTGAGTAATTTTCAAGCCACCTGAAGATTCTCCCATTCAGTCCATAAACGTTCCCATTTCTCATCTTGTTTGCAACCCATTCTACCTAATAGCCCTCGGCACTGAAGAGGATTAAGCACAGGATGATTTTTACAAAGCGTATCATGCTTGCCAGGCATTAACTGAATGCCATCAAAGATCCAGGCGTTGGAGCTGGACTTGCAGGTAGTTCTTTTCCTCCATAAACAGCACTGAGGAGCCCACAGGCAACAGCAGAAATGCAAGAGGCTGATATGCAGACAAACCCCAAGATAGGTCCCAGTGCGTTCAGGGCTGGTTTTAAGTCCATCACAGGAGCCGGCCAGCCACATGAAGTTGGTCTCCTAAACTGCACTGGCACGCTGTAAGCTGCTCCAGTACTGCTGTTTTACTGGATATCTTTAGATATTTTATAGGCCAGGGAATACATTTCTGGCCTTCTTTCCTTTAAGGTTAATGCGTTGGGGGATTCTTTTTTTCCTGGTTATTTTTGACCCTAAATATTGACAGCCAGGGAAACTGGAATGAGACCAGTGAGAGATCTGAACTATTTCCTCTCTATTGTGGAAAGGAGAGAGTTAGTTAAAAGTTAATAAACCCCGATGGATTTGTGGTAGAGCAGAATTAGCTAGGATATATTTTAAGGTACTCTGGATATATTTATTAAAAGTCAAGATGTGCTTCAAAAAAAATCCCAGTACTCTTTAAAAAAATAGCATGGCTTAAAAAAGACGCACTTAGGAAACACATTAACACCGTTTTCCCCCCCAGAATTGCACTGGGATTTATCAGTGTGGTACCAGTAGTAGGGAAGGTTTTGTTGCAGCATTCTAATTAGCACAACCAAATCTGCTATAAAAGCATCCACTCCAAATTTACACCAACAGGAAGAGATGGGTTTAGGCACCAGGCAGTTTTACAGTATTTATTACGGAATAGTTTTCCCCTCTCCTGCAGTCTCTGTAGGAAATCGGGATAGACATCGCTAGAAAGGGAAATAGGATGGACATCGCTGACGGCAGTGCACCTTACTGATGGGGTGGCATTCATTATCTTCCCCTGCATAATTGGGTTTAGGTATGTCACCATCTTAAATATAGCTTCAGCAGCCAATTAAGTGCTATTGCGCACTTACAAGCCTGTGAGCAGAACGAAGGAAGCCAATGGTGGAGGGGGAGGAGGGCGAGGGGAGTGAGGCAGGGAAGGAGTAAAGCATAAAATATAGAAATTGCTTGAGCCTGCAGCTGATCAAGAAAAAGGTGGTCTGGCAACTCATAGACACACGAACAGGCCGCTGTGATTCAAGGCTCAACAAATATCCAGGGGATGGTTTAATAGCCATTATCTGCCTTGGCCAGATGAAGTCCCTTTTCTTAACACCCAAGCCTCGTGAACTTTAATCCACTGCTATTTAAACTTGTAATAAAATCTTTTATTTGCCTTGCCATGTTATTACCTAATCAGTAAGTATATTATGTCCTAACAATTTGTAGGTGCTCACTTTGGTACATGAGCAGAGGACAGGTTACTCTGCCTTCCGGAGGGAGCCGTAAATAAAACCACCATATTTAAAAATCAGAGAAGAAATTCTACTGCAGGACCAAAATCCTCTGCTCCTCAGCCTAGATTAGTATAATGAAAAGACAGATCCTGCCTTCTTTTGCAAAAACCATTTTTTCCTCCTCTCCACACTATTTACTGAGTAGCCCATTAACCCCTTCAGTGTATGTTCGAGACAGAACTAGTGCTTTGTCTCTCAGAATGAGGAGCCAGACCTGAGATGCCCTGAGGGGGTTCTGCAGGCTGGGGCAGAGAGGAAAGCTCACCAGAAGTACTGACAGACACAGTTCTCTGGCTACTGAGCCACCACCAGACCACAGGGCACAAGCTGGAGAATCTAACCTGCAAAAGGGGTCAAAAACTCAACTGATTCTGAAAAACCTATTAGCAGCCCCATGTCCACTGAGGTCTGGGTGCTCAACTCACAGCAGGTGTCTGTCACGACTGGCAAGGAGTCTGCTTTCTTAACAATAGCTTGAGTGAAAACAGCCTTGTCAAGAGATAGTTGTCTCCCTTTCCCCAGCAGCTGTTAAAAGCTACCAGAATACAAGAGGCAAAATATTTACTGCATGTTTATTTAAACAGTCACCTTGAATTGGAATATCACTCCTACTGGTAGCTGCATTTTTAACCTTCTAGAATTTACTTTTACTCAAGCCAAGAGAATAAATCAGGCAGGGAAACAATATTGAACCTAATACGCTCAGCAGTCGCAAAAATCTGGTGACCTCTTGAGTTCTGCTAAAATGGAACATAGTTGGTATTTCACTAGACTAACTGCCGTATTGAAAGCAAATGGTGAAACAACAGGGCCCCAGCTGCCTGGTATTAGGAGAACTGTGAACTTTTGATTTAGTTTTTTTGACAGAGACTGAAGTTATAAATATCAGCAAGGGTTCTGCAGTGCTTCGCTGATGTTCCCCCTGTGCAATTTGTTTACTGCTTCACGATGTTAGACAGCCATATATTTTACTTCCCCTGCTAGTAGCCAATTTGCAAGAAAGCCAGTAATATAAAAATGGCTGTTTACTCGGTAACGAGCAGCACAGTGCATTATCACCCGACACCGATGCTGTTAGAGGATAGCAAATCAATAATCGGTTCTTATCCAGTAACTTTGTAAACCATCTGCTTCCATCACGGCAAAGCGTGCCCCGCTGCACCAGAGCCCTTACTGCCACACCAACAAATGCTTCTGTCGTAAAGGCTAAGACAACGTCACACCCAAAGCTTTCGCGTTACCTTCCCATTGCCATCAATGAAATGGTTAGGTAGTCCTGACGCTTTACAGAGAGGAGAAGCGGTGACTCCCTGTGAAAGCTCACCCGCACCAGCAAGTATTCTGTTTAGCTTTCCAGCGCAGGGTTGGTGGTTATAGGACACACCACGCTGTTAGATCCTACAAGGTGACTTTATCACCATTTATCGTCTGGTGGGAACCAGCCCAAGGTGTGGATCTGAGAGCACCGGGCACCGGCCTCGCTCCAAAGGCTTCCCACCCCACACAGCTCCACGTGGAGGTGACAGCTCAGCTCACCTGGGTGCCTCACCTGGGCCTGAGTCCCTCAAAGGTATCTACTGCTCTTCGCTAATCGCCTGGGAGCTCAGCACTCATTTTAAGGTACAGTTTTGTTAAAACATCTGAGCACAACCTGGAGAGATCTAGGCAGTCACTCAGGCATCCAACAGAACATTTATAAAATATTCTACCACAGAGATGTGGAGATGTGGGTTGGGAAGGGCTGAACTCAAGCAGAACTTAATTTGGAGGTTTACAAAGCTTCAGGCCTCCAGTAATCACTTTTAAGCTGCCAGTAGAGTCATTGGTTTCCTCAGCGAGTTGATTGCTGAGTAGAAAGAAATGAGCAATGTAGAGACTCAGGATCCCAGTCCTACTCTATTTTACTCACAGCCCTTTGCTTCGACAATAAATCTTGCCTTTACAACTCCAGCCAGACAGCTAGGAAATGCCATGCTGCTGGCTGGCTGCTCCTGCCTTCCTGTCCCTCTGCCCTGGCACCAGCCCACCAGCCCCATTCTCACCGCACTCATCCCAGCAACTAAACCCCAGACACCATTAATCTTATAAACCAACAGGTTTTTGCCACCTTATCTTCTGTAAATACTTCTGTCCACGCATCCAAATTAAAATACAGCAACACCTTGTTCCAGCCTCCTGCTCCCACGGTGCAGCTGTGCAGAGGCAGAGGGACCTTCTGGGCTGCGCTCAGCCCCAGCATGGCCCCCTCCCAGCATGCACAAGCTGCAGCTCCAAGACCCATGCTCTGGCTCTTGGACCTTCTCCCAGTGGCCAGGGTCAGCAGCCAGAGCCCAGCCAGCAGGTGATGTCAGGACTTATTTCTAAATAAAAGCACAGCACGGAAGGCTGAAGCAGTTTCTGACCTCAAGTGCCCACATTCTAAAGGAAAAAAAGAAATCTAATAATCTTTTAGCATATTGACTCCTCTCAACTACTTCTTTGGTTTCCTTGGCTTAGGAGTCTTTCCTATAAATCACTTCCACATTTAGTGTCACCATCTTCATGAATCCATTTGTCTCTGCTAAAAGCATCATTGCCCGTGTTTATACTACCTGGCTCCTCAACCCGTGTGTTTCTCTCCCACACTTCTCTTGTAATTTAAACTGCTCAGTGACATCATATTCACAGCACTAATACTCGTTTTGTTTGCTTGATTTCAGCTCTACTCTTCTCTTACACAGGAAACCGAGAGGATGTCTGTAACCTAGAATATTCAGTGACATCCCATTACCTATTTGATAATGGCTTTCCAGTTTGTGGACTGCTACCTCTTCTTTGCATCTGGCACTAGCCTGAGCTTAATAAACCAGTTATTTCTGCTATAGGCAGTGCTTTCATGTCATAAAAAGTGCAGAAATCTCATTCTGGAGTTACATCTCACTTTTGACATAAAGCTCCATTTTCCTTTTGGTTCTCCCTCTTCCATTTGCAAGCTTTGACATAATGATTTCTTTTGCCTCGATTACTGAACATCGCCCCGCACACAGAGAAAATTCCATTAGCCAAGATCTCTTCTGCTGTGCTACTGTGCAATTCTTTTGTCCACCTCTCAACGACCTCAGCAGCTTCACTCTCAAGCTCCTAATCCACTTCTTATTTTCAAGCTATCACAAATCATGTATCATTTTTAAGCTAAGATCTGCTAACCATGAGAGTCAATCACACATCACACAAATTTAACTGTTTTGCTGATGAATTTATTTTGCTCTGATTAAACTTGTTGAAAGATACGTTTTGGATAGGATTTGGAGCTTTCCGAGTTGAAAACCGATCAGCACACACTTTTAAGTTTTCCCATGGTGATAAATGAGGAGCTTTTCTGCGTTAAAGCTGGTGCTGTGAATCTGGGACTGCTACTGTACTGCCGCATTCTTACTGTGACATAAAATTGCTCAGTGTGTACACCCTCTCATTTGTCTGCTCAAAGATTTAACGTGTTTCTCTTTAGGATCTTCTGTATTTTCTGGGGGCTTGGGGGCAGGGTTTTCCCTCATAGCTGGGTTTTGGGGGTTGTTTTTTCCTGCTTACACTTAGACACAAGAGTTGGTCACCTGTTGGCATAAACACAGGCAAGAACACTGAAAGGAAGGTAGGTCAGCACAAGCACCATGTCTCACTCCTTTCCAAGCACAGAGCTCTCTTCAGCATCAGCTGTCTCACAAAAGCTCTCAGACTCCCACAGCAGGAAGGAGTATCTCTAGCCCTCTGTTCCCAGGGAAGGCTCAGCTGTTCATTCAGCCTTGGCCCCCTGAGCCTGGCCTGGACCAGGAACATCTGCCTTTTAGACCAGTGATTGAACCACAGCCCCTTCTGAAGTTGCTGAATTCGGCACTGAAACCCCCAGACCACTGACAAATGCACATGCTCGAGCACACACATTTCTCTAAAGCAAACTCTTAATTCTAGAGCAGCTGGACTATGGTTTTTGAACACGTGGGACTGATATTTCTCATTGCTACCCCTGCAGTGGATCAATTCACCTGAAATAGAAGGCACACATTTGTTTTCACTTACAATAGTATTACTCACTCTGGACAAGCTTGCTCAGTAAATAACTCTCAAACACTGATGAGTGACACAGAATGAGATGTGTACTCAGAGGCGGAAGGGCCGTAGGGAGAATACTGTTATTTCCCCCAACGGCAGAGGATCTATGTGTGCATACTATAATCCCATACAGCTTACAGTGATGCCTTCCTCCAGGAAGAGAAATAGCTTTAAACTTTCGCACTGAGCAATGCTTAGAGAAGGAAAACCTGCAGCTTAATTCCTCTGAACGTTGCAGGCACATGGGACTGCAGCCAACATTCATGATTTACACTGTCCTGCAAGTCCCTGCATCTGGTGATGCCTGAAGCTTTGTTATGTGCGAGTGTGATCAGTTCCAGGCTCTCCCACCTCTCCTCTATGTGTCTATCAACCTGGCTGCCATGCTGTTGGCTAACCAAATCCATTTGCAGAGACTGCTGAGGCAGTTCTGCGAATCCCGGGCAGAAAGGACATGGAATGGACCTTGGTCAGGGACAGCCTGGAGCTGTCCTTTCAAATGGCAGAGATACAGCTCCTTTGTTTCCTGAGAGACTAAATATTTAAGTGAGAGGTCATTAAACCAAGAAGGTGATATTCCTGAACATGAGGTAACTGTGGTCTGGTGTCATTAACAGCAACAGAGACTGAGGTCTCAACTACGCATTAACTCCAGCTTGACTAGGACTTTTTTAAAAGGCGACACTGGAACTCAAAAAACAATCTGCAATGGTTCCACGCTTCCTTTTACTACAGGCACACAACCTAATTTGTATTTCTTTGCTTAGTTTTCATGTGATTTGTTCAGTCTCTAATCAGGCTCTAAGCCAGCAGTGGCTTAGGAAGGCTCAGGAAGGCCTGAGAGATCAGCAAAAGACTCAAGAGAAGAACCAGCTGTAAAGAAGGGAACAGTCACTGGCTATGCAGTCAATCGCTCTGCGACTTTAAGTAGAATTAAAATACTTCCAAACGCAAAAGAAAACAGACTGTTGACATCAGTAACAAACCCACTGAGATAAGGATTCTTGGTTATGCATTTAACTGCTTCAGTCCTTTCCATCCAGCACCTAGATCCTCCTCTACCCAGTCCTGGATGGTCTCACACGCTAAGGAAAACACATCTGTCCTGGCATTTCTGATGTTCCCAAGGCACCAGCAGAAGACACCTACCAAACACTCTTCCCCAGGTTTGGTGCAGGGTGGGAAGAGGGGGAGGAATCAAGCTTATTGCTCTGCTCTGCTTCACCCGTCAAGAGGCAACGACATGTGACTGCTGTTACACTGCTGCTAACAACTTTGAGGGCCTCCTCCACACCCTCAGCACGTCATGCCCTCAGCACCTACCTCCTCACACCCCCACACTTGCTCACGTGTAAGAGAAGAGCCAAAGTGTCAGTTAAATAGCATTTTACAGCAGCCCAAATGCTCCCCAAAGAATTGCTATGCAGCACCAGTAGAAAAGTAGTAACGTATGTCAAAAGTTCACACAAGGACCCCCATGGGGGGGACACTGGTTTCTGACTTTGAGAAAGTGCTGGTAGTGTTTCTGTGGTGGTATCTAACCATTACAATTTTTTACATGAAAACCTGCTCGTCGGGATGTCTTCGTGCGGCACTTACCTAGTGCTCAAAGCTGTCGCCTACCCTGCAAATCATAGTCAGGGTATGTAGCTGTGATCTCATCAGCTGATGATTTAATAGAAGTAAGTGGCCAAACTTGTGGTCAGGATGAAAAACCATCTTTACAGCCGCACATGTACTTTTAAAATACATTTTCAGTTTTCCTTAACCCTTACCTTAACAGGTAGGAGCAAAGTTAGTGTTTACGTGAACATACTTCAGTGACCTGGAGTGTGTGGAAGATAACTTCCTGACACAAGTGGTGAGGCAGCCAACAAGGGAAGATGCCCTCTTGGACCTGCTTCTTGTGAACAGGGAAGATCTTGTGGGAGAAGTAAAGGTTGGAGGTCATCTAGAGCACAGTGATCATGAGATGACTGAGTTTTCAACCCTTGGGAAAAGAAGGAGAGGGACTAGATAAACCATTACCTTAGACTTCCGGAGGGCGAACTTCGGTCTGTTCAGGAGAATGATTGACAAAGTCCCTTGGGAAGCTGCCCTAAAAGATACAGGACTCCAGGAAGGCTGGACATTCTTCAAGAGGGAAGTCTTAAGGGCACAGGAGCAGGCGCTGTCCCCAGGAGACGAAAGCTGAGTAGGCGGGGAAGGAGACCAGCTTGGCTCAGTAGGGATCTTTGGCTGCACCTCAAGAACAAAAAGAGAGTCTATGACCTCTGGAAGAGGGGTCAGGCCTATACTATAAGACTATACTTTAACCAAGACTTTCTAGCTAAAGCATCAGACACAAAGGGAGGGTTTAACAGAACCACTGACAAATCTCCAGGCACTGAAACAAGTGACTCAGTTTGGAGAAGAAAGGTCTAAAACCAAACTTTGAACTTCTCTGCAGAAAATACACAACTCAGACTTACAGATTCAAGCACCGCACCACCTCTCGGGGGTCAGTGACCAGCTGAAGGAGAGTATGAAGCAATCACACATCCTAGATTGGTTGCATGTGTTGGGCTGTTTTACTTCTATACCACCAAGAGTTTTCCTTACACTGGTTTGAATTTTTATGAGACCCAAAGATCTGCTTTAAAAAGAACAATAGCTCGTTGGCAGGTACGTAGTTCTGATGGCAGAATATGTTCCTCAAACAATTATGTCTTATCATAACACTCACTTAAAATTTCACATCAGCCTGTATCATGAGACTCTTTTGAAATCCCCTCAATAACGATGATTATGTAAGTACAATTAGACGTGAGACATTTCCATATTGCTCGTAGGAGTTCTGAGTTAATTCTGTTGCCATCCACTGCACCATTTGTGCAATCACTCCTGACACTTTACCTTGGGTTTGGTACAACATGATTGGGCGTAACAGGAAAAATAAAGAGGAGACACTTCTATCAGATCGCAATGACAAACAAAAAGATGTTGACAATTAGATGTTGTACACAGTTACACCCGAAAATTACCTCACTGGCAGTCCTCGAGAGAAGCTACTTCACGACAGGGGAGTTGGTACTCAGGTCTCTGAGGCAACACAGAGACACAGATCAATGTCCCACACTTTCCTGAGAAGTAAGGCAGATACTATCCAGCATGCGTGGGGCGTAGTTTGGATTGTCTTCAACCTTGCCTAGTGACCAGTGTGGCTCAGTGTGGGCCACGACTCCAGGAGACACTACAGAGGAACACATGTACTTGCTTTACCTTGGCAGGTGAGTTTGCAAAGAACCCAGGAAGCAGAACTGCGAAGTCACTTTCCTCACAAAACACAACACAGTGTTCTGGTTTAGTGCCCAGGCTGAGCTTTTGGCTGAAAGCAGGAGGCAAAGATGTTTAACAGGAGCTGGATTTTTCATTTTCTGTTTCTGATGCATTCATTTTTTCTGATTATTTATTTACAGTACTACTTTATTATTATTATTTATTATTGTTATTAGGAATGTTACCTGCAGAGAAAAATATTCATTTCCTTATGACAAATAAACGGGAAACAGCTACAAAATTCAAACTGCCTACGGTGAGAGTTTTGACCAAGTCCCTTAACTAGCAGCAAGTTTCCTGTCACAGAAGTTACACTGGTAGTCTTTCTCCTCCTCATATTAATTCTATTGTTCGTACCTCCTGAGAAGAGAGATGGTCCGTCTCACAGAGAGGAGATTTTTTAGAAATTATTGCACTAAACTCTATTTTTTCCAGCATTTTCACTTAGTGCCCAATAGGGAATCCCAGCACAAAAGAGGTTTTGGGAGTCCTTACCTTGGTCACAGAGGAACACAGTGAATTACGTTTCCTCACCGTGCTCCTGGAGCTCTGTGGGCTGTGGCTGCTGAGAGCCCTGGAGGTCCCTGTGATGTGACCAGCGATCAGACTGCTTCCCAAGGAAAAGCTCGTCACCGTCAGGGGAGCTGCTTAAAATGTGACATACCCAGTCAGGTCTGTGTCAATATTGCGCCGACGTGTAAACAATCCAAGCCGCATTACTCTGGAGATAATGACACATAATGCTGCACAAAGTGCTCTGAGAGGGGTTTATGGAATTAATCTGCATTTGAGTTCTGGAAGAAAATTGGTCTCTGCAGCAGAAAAACGTGAACTTCTGCGCTCCTGCTGACTACGATCCGGACAAGGTCTGGAGCTTCCAGACAGCATCCCGGGAAAGGACTTTGCTAGTACAGGGTAACAGGGCAAAGTGGTTTTCAGGGCCTGCCCTGTCTTTAATCCCCATTCCCAGAGCTTCAGAAATTGGTGTTTGTGACAGACAAATGTATGATTTGGTCCCAGCAAGGACATGTAAGAGAAGTAGGTCTTACAAGGCTGATGCTGTATCTGCAGGCAAATACTCCTTTTCCTTTTAGCAGCATCACACGTTCAGCTCTGGCAAGGACAGTGATCAGTGCTCTAAAACTCTGCTAATAAAACCAGGGAAAGCAATCTGTACATAGGAGTTTATTCAGATGCCCACGAGTTTTAAATCATTCCCCTTTGTATCTCAGCCCACTGGATATCTCATCCAACTGAATTACCATTGGGTTTTACAATGTGATATACAAAATGAGCTGACGTTATGATTTACAAACATCCTTCGAGTATCATATAAAACACAACCGTTTCCCTTATTATACAATCATTAGGGCAATGTAGTCAATACATTAGTAGCTGAAAATGACGGGGCATTTTAAGAACATAAATTTGACTTTACCACACCAACCTGTTAGATAAAGCAAATCCTGTCTACAAAATGGGAATAAAGTTGTTTGGATGGTTGCAATTCATTTGGTATCGTTTTGCCGCTGTCCCCTTATAAGAAACACAGAAGTACTTCATTGAAAAGACGACTAACTTTTTTTCACTGTATAGTCACACTTCATTCTTATTAACCAGTTTCACATTTTCTGCATGGAACTACGAAAGACTTACACACGTAGACTTTCCCAACTGCAGCCACTACACTCAGCTCTGTACTCTGTTCCCGTGTGTTTCATTAAATAAATATTAAGCAGGAAACACTACACAAATGAGCAGAAGGAAACACAACAGCACATTAAAAAGGTGACACTGAAGCTGTAGATGCCATCATCAAAGAAATATATTCCTGTTCTAATGCCACAAACTTTCTAGCCTCCTGCAAAGAAAAGAAGACATTAGCTGCAAAAAAACCTAAACCCTAACCTCGATACAGGGCTAAGAGTTTTAATTTGTACTTCTGGCCAAACTTAGGTAGCAGACAAGGCTGTGTGCACTGTAAATTCAAAACTAAGTATTTTTGAATGCCATAAAATGTGAAGAAAGAAAATTTATTTCTGAGCTGTTACCTGGGTAATGAGAGCTAACAAATGTTAAGGTCTCCTGTCCTGCTGGCTGCTGGACCAGGTGCTTCTGCACATTGTCACTATGGGAGCAGTAACTGAGCCCGGCAGACATCACTATGACTGTAAATACAAGAAAAGGAGAAACTCAAAACTCATCAATGCTGCTACAAGTGAAAGCAAACTCTCTTCAGTTTCAATTATGTCATCTCAAGGGTCTCAGACTGTTTTGACGCTGCACAATCCAGACGGATTACACCCTTTTCCAGCATTTGCAGTTTCCCTTGCAACACAGAACACTGATAATGATGGATTATTTTTTCCTGACTATGTGTAGAATTAGCAGTGGAGAGTGGGTTTAGTTCCTTTCCTCACTGTAGGGGTCTTGCTGCTGGCTGGGCATGTTTGGAGAAGAAAGTGCTTTTTTTTGCCATTTCATTAAGTTCACGGCAACTAATTTTATAAATTTTTAAGACAAACCTATTTTGATTACTTCATTCTGTCCAGTCAAATATACCTTTGAATGCTTTAAAATGTTGGACAGCTGTGAAATATAAGTACTATGCAATTTGACTGTACATACATACATATTTTCATAAATACATTCGACAGGGACCTTGGAACTAAGTATGTGATATCATGGGACAAATCCACCACAGGCTGTCTTATTTGTAAAATCTAGAGTCAAAATAAGAAGAGCTGAATTCTATCATGTTGTCAATACACAAATTAAAACAAAATACAGCAATAGTTTACCCATGAAATAATTTAAACGTGTCTGCAAATGTCTTGACAGGAAGAGTGTGTCATTTACAACACTGAAAACTTTTAACAACCATCGACTTATATGCGCTGTACTGTAAGTCACCCAGACAAGGCTAGCAAGGATGAGCATAGTGATAGGTCCCAAAGGCAACTCCCAAACATCTTCCTCGTGCGGAGACTTTGGTAATTGTCTGTTGTATAAAACGCCAATGCATACGACTTCGTTTCAGGTGATAACGTCATCAGTTTTCCTCCCTCGGCACAGTCCGGTCTGACTACATCAGTTATTGTTGAGACACTCTAAATCCACTGAGCAGCAGACGTTCCCGTTCTGCACAGACAAACAAGCAGGCGTCAGTCAGCTCCACAGAACAAGTCACAAAGAGCAAAGAGGCTGGTGGCACGCTGAGATAGATGCATAAGGGGTTGACGGCACGCTGAGATAGATGCATAAGGGGTTGATGGCACGCAGTGGTAGATGCATAAGGGGTTGGTGGCACGCTGAGATAGATGCATCATCTCTGGCACAGCCATCACATACAAAAATCTGCTTGAGCCACCATCCCAAGGTGTCCCAAACATGGTGGCTTTTTGAGGAGGCTGACTGCCAGACAGCATGGAACTAGCCAGAACTACACACGAGCCAGAAACACTGATGTGAGAGACTCGGTGGTCTCCATAATAAAATACAGAACAGCAATGGCAACAGGGATGATTGGATCTTTCTCCCGTGTAAGAAAGTTAATGGAGAGAGTCTTGATGCGATGCATGCAGGGAAGCTTTCTGATTCCAATAAGCAGATAGTTCAGATTCTTGATTAATGACAGATATATGGGGGGAACCCACATCTGCCTGCACCATCCAGTCATTTACAAAATTATCTACTGAAATAACAAACTGCAGCAGCCATCACACCACCAAACCCCCGCATGAGCAATTTTTTTCCCTTGTTTTTAAATCCAACACAAACCAACAGGAAAAAACTCTGAAGAATGGCAGAGAAGCTACCTTCGATAATTTAAAGCCCTGGAGCAACAGCCTGGTTTCCCACAGCGAACAGAACAGCATTTCATATAACCCAAAACAACATTTTCATAATTCTGATATTAGCACAGTGGGGTCATCACTGCATGGAGCAAGGGAGACAGACTGCACTTCTGCATCAGAGCCACTGGATTAAATATATCTTGATGAGATCAGGGAACAGAAACTGTGACATTCCCTTCCCACTTCTGTTGTGGGAGTGCTTCATCTCGGAGCTGCAATGTGTTTCTACTTGTGTACTTCCAGGTGAAACTTTTATTAGTGGTTTTGCCTCTGCTTATCAGCTCTGCAAAACAAATTTTCATGGACATCCACGTGAAGCAATTACTAAAACACTAACCCAGTCTCATACTGAGAATGCCCGAAGGGATCTCCAACATCATGTCTGCAAGCTGCACTAGGGTATTACATATCTGCGCTCGACATTTCCGTCAAGCGCAACTGTTTTGTTTCCACCCCGCAAAGCACAGAAAGCTTTGTGGTGTTTCTGTAGGCTTCTGCTCTTGGGTCTCATTTACCTCCCCGCTATCTGAACGTGAGCTTCCAAGGGCAGACACTGACCCTGACTTTATGCAGCAACACACATTTCCATTCCCGTCTCACCGTGCCCATCGTACCTTGCATTTGCAGGTTGTACAAGGAGATCCCACCATTGTCCATACAGCACCACTAAGTCTTGTGATTCCATAGCCATCTAGACAGGTTCTCCTGATGTCATAGGTGATGTTGTCAGCCAGGCAGGGGTCACTGACACAGTGGGGACAGCACTCTCCTTCTGAGATGGCTGTGTACTCGCAGTTTAGATTTGGGCACAGCAGTGGCCAACAATCCACCTCTCCTTCCTGTAAAAACAGAAGCAAAGCTCACTGAATTCACTGCCATTTGGTGGCTACCAAGAAACTTTGCGTCCCATTTAATGGAAAAGTTTTATTTTGTCAAAATTGAAAGCAACTTAATGATCAGCTCCGTTTGGTTCTAATACTGAGCAGACTAGCAAACTAGGTTGTTTCCTGACGCTGTTGACAACACTGTCTTCACCACAGCACAGGAACTTGAGTTCTTCGGTGATTTCAAAGACAGCATTAAATACTGGGTTCCAGTATTTTCCATAACCTATAATTTTTGCAGTGATCACCTTGCAGACTCAGGCAGCCTTTCTGTGCTGGGTCACATAAACATCTCTGCGGGATCACAGCAACAGTTTAAACAGAAAATTAGCGCTGCCAATAGAAGTAAGGTGAGTGTGTTTGAGAAGCCCTGAACATTGATCTAACTAGCAACAGCCAAAATTGATTTTACTGTCAACTCCTAAAGGAATTGTTAGAGCAATACCAGTTACGTCCCACTGAGTCATTTTATTATTTAGTGTTGCTAAAAAAGCAGTTTAATAGGGAGAAACATGGAGAAGAGAGAATCACCAGGTCACTTCCGCAGAGTGTTTGCTCTGTGTGTCTAAAATTAACCTGCAAAGGGATGCAACAGCTTCCATTATGCAACTCTCTAAGCACTTCAGATGCTGATAATGTCCCACCCTGGACACAACCTGCCATGCAGCACTGATTTAGGGAATCGCTGTCTTTTAGCTCTACACATTAAATCAGGCAGAGAACTGCTAGCCACAAACTCGACATCCCTTGTAAAACATGTCACATCTCCTACATGCCATTGCTGCTGGCTGCAAGCGTTTCCTTTCCTGCAGTTGTTTTGTAAACATTAGGAAATGTATCTTAGGAGAATACAAAATACAATACTCACTGCTGTACATTATGGATAATTATCTCCTTCGCTTTGGATGTAATTTGTTTCCTGATGCTTAGGCACCTCTTGATTAATATTGTATATAAAGACTATGTTACACAGACAGCTATAAATGGATAACTGATAATTTTAATGAAGTTCATTGCCGAACTAATTAGTATATCTGTGAAAAACTTAAAGCTTTAGGGAAATAATCTACAGTATCTAATGAGAAAATAAATGCTTTTTACTTGACATGTTTGTCTAGTAATTCCAGTTTTCTTTATCCTTCTTTTTTTTTTGTTAACTTCTGCTAATTCCTCACATGGCACCAGCACTCCGTTTTTCCACCATTTGCTGAATGAACAGTAAGGATTGCAATGTCTGTTTTGGTAAGACAGGTACAGCCTCTGATGCAGTTACAAGCTGAAAGTCCTCCAACCAAATCCATCACATGCTTAAAAATATTGTAGTCATTTATAGACCAGACAACCTTATTAAGGGTCTCAAAAATAGACTAAGGCTGAAGTTAATACAATATCAAGGTTACCAAGCTTTGGTCAAGCTTTTCTTTTCATTCATTAGACCTACTTATTCCATAGTGAGAAGGAAACTGATGGGGTAGTTTTCAGTGCTCTGGTGCTCTCTCAGTGCTTTTATCAACAATCCCAGTCTGAAAAGCACATTAAGAGGAAGCCAAGAGCCTGGTTCCAGGTATGCTTTCCTAAAAATCAGAATTCTCCCTTCCAAAATCCTTTATCCATACCAGGCAGCGACACTGCTGACAGCTGTAGGTCCAGTTGTCCCCGCTGCGGTAGAGCTTGTGCCCAGTTTGGTCGAGGCACTGGCTAGTGATGCGAGTGTCGCACTCTGGGCAGCAGAAGAGATCAGCGCTGGGGTTCTTGCAGTCACAGGCTGTCCTCCGACAGAAAATCCTCCCATCCTGCAAGGACAGATTGCCCTAATGTCAGCCAGAAACTGTCAGGCAGCAGCGACTCAGATAAGATCACAGGGTCTGTACAAAGGGCGTATCTTTGGCACACAAGGAACTCTTTAGTTCTTAATGCATTTGATGTTACCACCAAAAGGACTGGATCCTGCCAGTTGTTAGCAATACCTCAAATACCACTGTTGGCCCCATTTCTATCAGTGCATGGATCCAATACTGTCTGAATCTGGAAACATGGTTTTCCTGTCTCCAGCTAATTGAATTTAAAAGAAATCAGTATTTCAGAAGAAATAATAGGGAAGCAATTTCATATCTCATTGGTTACATCAATGAACTCCTGAAGCAGTTGCCACTCCAATACATATTATATTTGTTTAGCACTATTTTGATTGAATGCATCACTGTGAAGAAAAGAACTTGAATAAGTAAACTGAAATTATTAAGGGTGTCCCGTTAACTCCCTAGAAGCACAATAAAGCGAAGTTGCAGTAGCACTAATAATTCCTCACTTTGAATTCACCAGCGACTCTGTTCTGCATCTGAATCTGTTGTGTCCCAGCTTAAAGCTAAATGGACTTATCCTAAACTGTTTGAGTTGGAAGGGATCTCTAAAGTTCACCTAGTCTAATCCCCCTGTAGTGACAACAGCTTTGCCAAGCTGACTAGCTCTAGGCACGTGGGGCTGATTGACAAGGGCTAACAGTCACCTGTCTGATTAGTCCCAATTCTGTTTCCAAGGTTTTCAGGTTAGTCTCCAAACTCTCCTTTCAGCAGGTAAGTGTGCTGGTAGTTGTGTGTGTCTCTGATCCCTGTTCTTCTACCTCTGGGGAGCAGCTAACCTTTTACACTGTGAGAACACTGACAAAGCCTAATGATTTTGCCAGAGGACTGCTGGTAATAATAATACAATGCTCCTGTCTTTCTTTGTTAAGCACCTGTGTTTTATCTACAACCTCATTAGTCCCACGCTTTTCAAAAAACATTGGTATCCCCACACTGCAGCCTGTTAAACTACAATACTTCACTTGCAGCTTCGCAAACCTGCTGTAATATCACTGAGAAAGCAACTGGGGTTTTTTGGTGGGTAGTAACATACAGCATCTCATTAGTATCTCTCCCCGCCTTCCTCACTGTATCTGTTCTACATCCTTCAGAAGCATCAGAACACGAAATTTTTCTTACTAAAGGAAAAATGGACAGGGAATTGCTGGAAAGGCTGAGACCTGTTCACAGAGCCCCAAAGCCAGTTTGGGCAGAAATCAGATCCTGTAGAAGCCAAACCACCAAACTGTTCTCACCCTCAGGAACACATTTCACCTTGGCACATACCCCCTGTTCCCAGTGCTGTGCTTATCCCAGCTTTTTCATGCTGGAAATGGAGCTTTAAGCAGAGGACAGACTCCAAAGCCCAGGTATAGCCAGACAATACAGCCAGGCTTAGATTTTTCATGGAAGAGAGCAACAGCTCCACACTCCCCTTCACTTTTCTACCAGTCTCAAATTTGATTGTGTATTAAACCCACAAGAATTCAGGAAGATGCCTGTAGAACACACATCAAATATACTTAAGGCACTACATTCATTTATAGCTTTGAGAAGATATGTTTTTTGTGAACTTTATATTCACTCAAATGAACAATCTGATCTGATGAAACACTGTGGCTATCCCCAGTGCTTCAAGAATGACAATTTTCTTCATTTTACTGAAGTAACAGAATTTCTCATATCCCACATTATCCTGCTCCACAAATCAGTACGAGGCACTTCAAAGACAAGTAAGGGATTTCATTTCCTTTGCACCAGATTTTAGGTTAAAATATTTTCAGGATGGGATCTATGTGTTTCAGCCAACACACAAAATATGTCCATCCAACCTCTCCTCAAATAATCATAGGAAAAAAAATCCAAAAGAGAACACAGCATTTTCGATGGTAAATGTGGATTTGTTTCCTAGATAAAACAGATAGGATTATTTCAGAGTTGGAGTAAGAAGTATAAGGAATGATTTAGTTACACTCTGCCCTTTTCTTCACTGAAAATTGCAGGCTGCTGAAGGGTCAATCAGGGTCAGCTCTCTGTGCAACTGCATGAAAAGGAGAGTCCTGCAGCAGGACTGAGGAGCAGTCTGGGGTACTGGGTCCTATCACAACTGATAAAAATAGTTTTCAACAGCATATTTCAATAAACTCTGAGTGAAAACTGCCTGGGATACGATAGAGGAGGACTCTGTTTCCCTGTTACGTAAACAAGAATTTGGCTCTTGAAACAGGCAGCTACTGGAATGAAATTAAATTCACAGAGGAAAAAACTGGAAATTGAGAAAGATATAAAGGACGAGTCATAGTCATAGCAACGAACGGTGGCAGGCTTAGTTTAAAATATCTATGTGCCAGTTAATCATTTGGTATATTTTCATATCGCAATAAGAGCGTTCAACATCAGAAATAAGTGCCATGAGAAACGGCCAATGAAACAAATTATGAGCAATCTGAAATGGGCACAGTAATAGCTATCATGCTAGAAAGGCAGACCAGATGTCCTCACATATCTTAAACTGTTTAGTCTATTGACTGGGAATCCTTTCACAAGCCACTCAGTTCCCCAAGATTACAATAAAAGCCTGATATATATTCTGTGGAGTTGTACACTTCAGCTTCTGAAGGGAGAAGTTTTAGGGAGCTTGAGGCTACCTGAAGTAAAAAATACAGCAACTAGCGAGAACATACTCTCTCTGGAGCCCAGACCAGTAGTGTACTTTGCAGGTTCTACTCCCTTGAAAGTCTTAATTTTCCCTTCTACTATATTATGATGATACAGAAATGAAGCTTTCAGCTTCTTGCAACTTCAAAACAACATGCTCCCTTGCTCTCCTTAATCCTCTAATGCTTCTCTGGCTCATAAGCATTGAGACGTGGGGAGTCTCAAAGTCACGTCAGCTTTTCACAGTGGCCAAAACCTTGTTTTACTTACAGTTGTGCCAGCACCGTTCTGCTGAGTCTAAGAATGGTTTTTGCCTGTGTTATGAACACATGCATCACGCCAAAGTGGCTGGAAAAGACCAACCATTTGTCAGATTGAGGGATTCAAAAATTTCTTCTAATTTCAGTGACAGCATTCCTCTTGTAGTGAAAATTAAGAAAGAAGAGTTAAATATTACTTGGTTATAATGCGTGGAAATGAACTGGTAATTTCCAGTCGTGGTGGGGAACCAAAAGACTAATCTAAAGCATTAACTCTGAGGTAAAGCTCTTCACATCATGCCTGGATTCTCCAAAGGTGCAGAGAGAGCTGCATGGTTCAAGTGTCAGAGCTGCCAGCGCAGCCAAACTGTGCGAGGAGAAAGCTGGCCTTCCCCCTTCTTTGCTTTAGGAAATAGCCTGCTGCTAGGTTGTCTAACTCTGACTTGTGCTCAGACTTTCCTCCTCACCCAGTTTATCCACATGTATCGAAAGTAAAGGCCAACACCACCAACTGGAAGGTTCCTGCCTGCAGCAGTTGTCCTGAGGGACGAATATTCATGTGAGAGAGAATCTGCAAACAGTTTTCAGAGGTTTCTAGGAAGCCTGCTGATCCCCTGCACGTCCTGCTAAAGCACAATGCAAGCCTGTCCTCCAGGCACGCCCCGAGCAGGGTTAGCCACTGTTTGGCTGTGCCTCTGGTTGCACAAAATAAGAAAAAAAATAAAGAGTTTTCAAAAGAATTTCCCCATCACAGCTCCAGGGCCCGCAGCAGAGCTTACCTTTTGCCTCAGCGCCTTGGGCGTACGTCAGTGTTTCTGCCAGCACTGGCGGCACTGCACTACCGGGTTTCTGACATAAGCCCAGAGAATTAAAGGACTCCTGAAACTCAGACCAGCTGGATCTCACCTTGCAGGAACAAACGGAGCATCTGTCCTCCCTCAGGGTCCACACCTGTCCATTTCGCTTGAAGCCGCCTTCATGGAGACAGTCTCCAGTGCAAGACGGTCCAGATGGGCAGAGACAATCAAAGCCTCCTGGCAGGTTCACACAAGCTGAGTTGTTCCAACAGGTGTGGGTCTTTAAGGCACACTCATCGATATCTGCAAAACAGCACGATGATAAGCTATAAAGCTTAGGCTACCTCCAGCAGGCTTAATCTGAGACTGACATACCTACTGGAACTGTGTATCAGTGATGGACTTGAACCGTCAAACAACAGCATAGAGTGTCTTTCCTAGTGACTGGAAACTAGCGAACAATTAGACTGAGTTCCTGTTCATTAGACCAGTCTGTTCTGGGTCCTACACCAAAACAGGTGTGCGCCCTTCTTCACAAGTTCCTAGCATGACCAACATTTCCCATACTAAAAGCAGTCAATTTCACCCTTGCGAACCATTGCTGGAAGGTGTAAGTGAATTGGAGAAGAAAAAAAGAAGAACAAAATCAGAGGCATCTTACAGAGAAAAAAGTCTTAGAGCAAAGCTATGCAGGGAAAAGTGTGATATAGCAATGACACAAAGACGTAAGTAACAAAAGAAAATCATTATACACTAGGGAAAAGTGAATTCCAGTATCTCGTTTTGGAGGCCAAAATACAATTATGCAACATGAATTTATCTAGGGAGTTAACACAGTATCGGTTTTCTCGCACCAGGAGCCATGACATTTTTAATCACTTTGTTAAGAACAGGTATTTCCTTCAGAAAACAACTCTGGACTATTCTTAAGCAATATATTGACAGATTGTCCAGAAAAAATGCCAGTAAATTGGTGAATCTATTTTGTTCAACCATGAACAATGACAACTGCAAGCAATAATAGAAGGATGACTGAACAAGAAAATTCTTCATAAATATGTGATACTTTCAATCACGAAAATTCCAGAATACTATTATAGGAACTCAGACATTACAAGGAAGGTTCCTCACCCTCACCATTTAAAATAATCTTTGTGCTAGTATTACATTTATAACTAGTCAGTATCACCTAAGAGTAACTTTAGTTCCTCTCTAAAACAATGCATTTGAAAATTCAATGCAATTTACCAAAAAAATTACTCAAAGTCTAATTTAGGTGGGACGGGATGGCCAGTCATCCCACATTTTCCACAAGTGCCATGGGTTCACAAGTCAACTACTCAGAAAGCAAGACATTAAGATGTTAACTGTCCTCTCAATCTGCTGTAGGAAACTTTAACAACCAAATCATGAAATTCCCTCTGACCTGGTTAGTAAAATTCCTGATTTCAATTCTCAGTCCAAGAACGAGTAGAAATCTGGTAGTATCCTTGGATTTGACCCAATCCAAATCACTGAATCTCTCCTTCATTGGAAGAGACCTTTAAGATCATCCAGTTCAACCTTTGACCCAGCATTGCTAGGTCACCACTAAACCATGTCCCTAAGCACCAGATCCACAAGTTGTTCAGATACCTCTAGTAACTCCACCACTGACCTGGTCATCCTGCTCCAACGCCCACCAACTCTTTCAGTGTACGACTTTTTCTTAACGTCCAGCCTAAACCTTCCTTGGATAACTTGCAGTCATTTTCTCTAGTCCTACTGCCACCAGGGAGAAGATGCTTCCCCTGCTCCTTGCTCCAACCTCCTTTCTGGTCAACCTGTACACTCAAGAAAGGGCCTGGGCTACTGGAAAATGGTTGTTCCTCTTTCTGCTTCTAGACCCAAGGGAAAGCTGGAGGCAACTGCACTGCAAAGGGGCTTCAGTCCTCATCCAACCTGTGGGCTAGTCCTTTGTCACAGGCATTCACAGCGGCCTGATAGCACAATTCAATTGCTTGTTGCCCAGAATTCCCTAAACATTTTGCTGCTCTGACAGCCAAAACTGTGTTGAGAGCAGCAAAATTTGTGCTGGCTGTAGTGTTCATAATTGCCAAAAAGAACACCAGTGCCAAGTTATACATTAGAGCAATAACTGCAAGGTTCACTGTCAGTGGTGTAAAAGGAGCTGCACTGAGAAGTTAAAACTTGTAGCTCGTTGTTGAACAAGTGGCAGAGGATCACTGAAAGCAAAACCCACGAAGAGTGACTTGAAGAGAGCTATGAATGAATTGAGATGAAATGAGTCATACCCAAACAGCTACTGCAAGACTTCAAATATGCTTTAAAATATCCCATTTTCTCTCCAATAGACTTTGATTTGTATTTTATGTTGAAGACAGAGGTACAAACAAAGCATTCACTTTGGTGATTTGACTAAGCATCCTCAATAGGCTCTTCCCTTCCCTATTAAGGACTCTTGAGTACCATATCTATAGGATGCAGCAGGATCACAGTGCAGATCAGAAGGGTAGATTTTGCAGTTCAAAACTAAAAGGATTTCACAGATGAATATAAAGCTATATTGCCTACAGAGTTCCATGGAATTGCCTTACTTATGACACAGAAATCTAATTCTGTTTCCATGTAATTTAATAGATTTATGGAAGGCCAGATGTTGGCAATTATAGAAACTAACATTTTTCATATTCTCTGTAGTGCAGACCTGCTCACAATGCACAAAGCCAACTTAATCTGCTAGATACACCCTAAAGGGAAGAGCACCTCATTGCCGTTCTGCTGCGTTCTGGGTAGTGAATGCAGAAAGAATGTCCCCATCAAGAGTGGCCCAAACTGGAAATGGGACATTCTTGACAAGCCAATCAAGCAAAACTGAGCAACACAGTGCGAACACAAATTCCTAATTGCTACTCAGTTTGCTCATTTTCTTGGTTTTTATGCAAATAATGGTTTCTTATAATTTTGTAGCATTTATTTTTAAAAATTTTTAGTTATTAATCAAACAGAAAAGGCTTGGACACTGCACTAACTTCCAGCTGACCTTTCAATAGAACTGATTATCTGAGGAACATCCCATTGGCAGCCTTTTCTTCTCACTGATTGCGTTTCTGAAAGTCAAAACAAATAGCCAGTGTTCCCAGTAACTTCAGAAAAAGGAAGTTAGAAGTTAACACTTTTGGTCACTTTTGTTCTTTCATCAACAAACCGGATCTGGGAGGTGGGGATGGAAAAAAATTCCAGACAATCACTCCTATATTGTTAGCTCCAGTTAGCTTGAGAAAGTATTTCTTTGTAATGAAGACTGAATGGACTTGCTCACATCTACTTCTACTAGAGATCAGCACGCAGATAGCTATGCAAAACGTAGAAGAAAATTCTCATACTGTGAAGTTTCTCTTAACAACTGGAATCAATGTGTCCGCATAGGTGTTGAAAAATCTACCTAGCATAAAATTCTGAACAAGTCCAAAACAATCTCCTAATGAATACGAAAACTGTATGATAAGACAATATAGATTATTTTTACATTATCCAGATCCTTGCTCTGCTCAAATTCCCCTCACTGCCATTAGGTTTTCTTTCTCAGAAGATGTGAGCCCAAAACGAGAGTGTCTGATGATGGGCAAGGTAAGAACACCAGTATGAAGAAGGCTAAATATTCACCACTTTGAAGAACAATGGACAAGTACGTATGTGAAACAGCAAGGAGACTCTGTAGCTTTTTCCTATCTATAACAGAAGAACAAGATGTCCATGTTGACTTTTGGGGGAACTAGTGTCACAGGTTCTTCTTGTCAATCTATTAAAACAATCTCATTTTCACACCTGAAATGGGACCCTACAGTCTTATTCAATATATTAAGCTATTTTGGGACAGACTGCTAATTAGCCCAAGTAAAAGTGAGGGAGATTTACTTCCCCTCTCCACAGATTTCTTTTGCAAAGAAAGGGAGGATGTAGTGAAAATTACCATAATCAGAAGCTTGCTTGTAACGCCTTACGCTGTTTGCTATCAACAACGTGTAGGCAACAGCGAAGTGATTTTTGCACCAAGACTAGCTAAAGACATGCCACCACAACCACTGTACAAGACCATAAAATATCTGGTCAATATCTTTATTCAAGAAGCTCCAGTCTGTGCTTCTTGAAACCAATGTTAAGGCAGCAGCTACCTGATAATAGTGAATTTTAGCTGCAGTGTAACTGGTCACGTGTTTTTGGATGGGAAAAGAAAGAAAACAAACCACCCAAGTTGTGCTCGTTTCCCAATATACTTTTGAAGTACACAGCTTGGTAATGTGGGCAGACTGGAAATCAGAATCAAAATGGAATAGAATAATCTCCTGAGATGCAATTTTCTTTTCCATTCCTTTTGGCTGTAATGAGAAACAATTTGCCTCAGATATTATGAGAGGTCCCACAGCCACCGTATGTGAGTGGCCTAAAAGAAAAGCGTGACGGTACATATCAACACAATACGTTCATTAACTTGGTTTCACTGATACTTTAAACCAATCCCAAGCCACTTCATTTCTTAGTTTTCAAGGCTATTCAGGTTTCAATGGTCTGACTTTTCTGTAGCACCTTAATAAACGTTAAGCAAATGTGCAAGCAAGTCACGCAGTGTGGCACTCTGCAATATCGTGATAAGCTCCTGCAGAAGAAAGAACCCCAGTAACGTGCTACTTTTAACTGCTATGGTACATTAAACCATTCCAGTATAATGTTAATGTGAAAAATGTATGTTGAGCTCCCAAACCAGTGTATGTACAAGTTAGCTGAATGCTGTTTTGACATATCATTTTTCACAGGCAACGAGTCACTTAATGTATTTGCCTTCTTTCTAAATCAAAATGATTTGGCCTCGTCTTTGGAAAAAAGAATCACTAAACATTCATTTTTAGTTAGAAAACAGTTTATGACAGTACTTTTTATTCTATAGAGACATAATGGTCTACTAAAGAAAACTGCACAGTAAATTAGATTCTGAATATGGGATTTACTAATGGTTTCTAGAAACACAGAAACGACTACACACAATTACCTTAAGGACATGTAAGACAACTTTATCTCAGAATAAGAAGATCAGAATTTACTAAATGGAAGATAAGAAAAAAACCCTATTTTGCTATAAAATCCACAGACTGGTACTAGGAGGTGTAAGAAATTCTACGAGTATAAGAAAGTTGTAAAACAGCAGGCTCTAAGAGCTGGTCTTGGCTGCTCTGATCCGACAGATCTTTCTGTCTACGTACCAATGTTCTAATGACAGAAAGACAACCATGACGATTTCTCTGCGGATGGGTGCAGCTTTTTGTTTGACCCAGAAAGGAAGCAAAATAATCTTAAAGTTTATCACTGACATGCAGTGCCGAGTGTCTATTCAATGATTGCCTCACGAGGCTGCAGTATTTGGCAACGAGTGCCTAACGCAGGAAAGGAAAAACGTACACCTGTCGCTTCAGTGTGCTCTAGTAGGGAGTAGTAGTTACTAGCGGGATACGAATCACAGGCCAACCAGAGTTCTCTAGAAAGTGTTTTTGTTTGTTTACCTGAAAGTGTACAAAAGCACCTACTAAAAACCAAAAAAAACCAGAAAACCAATTCAGCAACGACAGCCTTCGCGCTTTCATCGCCAAACAAAATCGGGTAGCAGCTTCCTGTAGCAACTGTCTTTTGTCTGCAAGCAGCATTCTTAGTAACACGTTGTGAAAGGCCAGTGCTTCATAAAAGTGCTACTGCTGGAAATCAAATTACATTCTCCTCTTAATTTGAGCCTGCTTGCCATTGCCTTATGAATCTGACATCTTTTATAAAAGCACAGCCATGGAATTACGCTCCCCTTCCAAAGCTGCCCTTGGTTTGATGTTTTGAGCAACAGAACAAAGCTTGGAGTGACCTTCCTAACCCACACATCCTTACTACCCAAGCCTCGGTGTAATGCTGTGAACCTCCCCACCACGTCTGTTGATTTACAGATTCATCCCTTTGCCAGGTGACAAACCCCTCCGTTTTCTCCCAGTCAACGAGGAGAAAGCTTTTAGAAGCGCTGAGGTATCACAACACTTCCCAAATAAAGGTTATTTTTTTCTGCAAGTGCTGCAAGGACTGCAGAGACACTGCAAGCAATGAGTCAGTCCCAAGAACATCTACACATAAATGGAGAGGAAGGGGGTGACCAAGACACACACAAACGCATCTAGCACAAGAAAACAGCTGCCTGGGCGATGGGCAACCTGCCAGAGCTGAGTGCTCCTTCTCACTGCTGCGTAATTTTCAGATGTTTCTATTATTATCATTGTGTGAGGGAGGGTTTAATCTTTTTTAATGTGTGTTTTCAGGCTCTTTATTGTTCTCCAAGTTTTGTCCTTCAGGGATGAAGAAGAAATGCTTGAAACAAATGAAGGGCAGAGGCCCAAATCCCCCTCAGGTACACACAAGGATTGCAGTTCACAGGCTGTAAAACGTGCCAGGGCAAAATGCTGTGCCTAAGCAGATGAACCCTCTTTTACCTGAAACAGAGTGAATGACTCTGGCCCTGACTCTAACTACTCCACCACACAAACAAGCTCTGGAATGCTGTGACAGTCAGTGCTTAAGAAACTAAGCATCAGCTAGAATGTGCAGTGTTATCCATCACTTCAGGTAGCCCTGCATTGCACTTTTAAAATAAACATCATGATTTGACATTTCTTGGTCAACATGGGTTAGCAGAATCTTTTGATTAATTTTTAATCGGTTAACCAGTATAATGAAATAAAATCAACTGGTTTATTCCCTTCCTCCACGGTACCTTGCAGCAGATGGTTCAGAAAAGCTATTTAGTTAAAATAACCCCACTCATTTCACATTCTGTTTACAACTTGCACATGGCAAGACGAGCACCTCACCTTACGGACCTACAGCAGGCTGCGCGGGTCAAAATGAGGGCACTGTGTTTTCACAAGAACTCATCATCCCTTAAGTCTCCTCAGAATACAGAACACTGTGGGCTCCCTTTTGCTGTGAGGTAGCCAAGTGCCTTTCTCTTCGACAGCGATGCAAGACAAACAATGCTGACCTTTTCCACAACCGAACCTAGCCATAGGCCATGCAAAGGTGGCTGGACAATCTACAAAATATTTGTTTTGAAAATAACTGCTGTTCCTCTGCATTTTTAAATGATGGTACTGTCTTATCCTTAGACTTCTAATGGCCAAAATTTGTAAAAGATGGAAAAGTTTGTATTTTTAAAGTTTATGCATTTTTATTACAAATATTAATTTTCACTTTAATGTTATACTCGAAGAGCCCTGTGCACTTACGGACACGACAAATGAAGCGGACTGTTAAAAACAGACAAACAAAAAAGTCTTTCACAGAAGCAGCGGTAAAGATTTTACAGAAAACTCATAGCACTGAGTAGAGATGAAATAAGTGAAATTCCAAAGAAAGCACATTGAACTATGAGAAATCGTTCTGGATCTCTGCAGAGAAGTTCTAAGTAATTTTCACAGCCTCATAGAACGCACTCTGTTAGACAAAACCTTTAAAGGTCATCTAGTTCAACCCCTGCAGCGAGCAGGGACATCTTCAACTAGACCAGGCTGCCCAGAGCCTCATCCAGCCTGACCTTGCAAGTCCCAACAGGCCTCCGCTACCCCTCTCGACAACCTGTTGCAGTGTTTCATGACTCTCATTGTAAAGAACGTCTTCCTTATATCTAATCTAAATCTCCCCTCTCTTTGTTTAAAACCTTCACCCCTTGTCCTGTCACAACAGGCCTTGCTAGAAAGTCCCCTCCTTCTTCCTTTGAGCATGGAAAGGCTGCAATAAGGTCTCCTTGGAGCTGCCTCTTCCTCAGGCTGAACAACCCCAGCTCTTGCAGCCTGTCCTCACAGCACAGGTGCTCCAGCCCTCTGATCGTTTTTGTGGCCTCCTCTGGATCCACTCCCAAAGGTTTTACACTTGTGTACAAATGACACGTAAGGCTTCTGAGAAGAAGTAGAAAGGTGGCAAAACTATAAGGCAGAGGTAAGCTACAATTACCATCTTCACTGGGATTTTATTACTGCTTAACTGCCATCGTGGCACACAAAGTCTTATGGCCACTCAAGGGCATCAACACTGCATGAATCAGCACTGACTCCTCATGAAGCCCCATACTCTGTCCTCCGACAGAAACAGCTGACAGAATGTTCTGCACCCTTTAAAAATTCCTCTCTCTTCATGCTCTCAGGGCCTTATTCTGCAAACACGGTGCAGGGAGAGCTCGGTGCTATTTGCATAATTCAAAAAACAAAATGATGAAGATGCCAAGCAATGGAAAACAAACAAACAAACTGCAGCATCACAAAGATATTCCAAACATGCTCTCATACTGCTCTGCTGGAATTTGGAAATGGAAAAGCAATTCTTCCCCTGTTGTGGCCTGTTCTGCTCCCCAGAAAGCCTACTGCAGGCTGTACAGCAACTTAGTATGATGAATGGCAAAGCACAGTAAGTCGCACTTTGGATCTCCGACTGGCTCCCTCCTGTAATAACCATTCCAAGATGTGACACTTCTTGAACTGGCACCCACGCTGTGAGGCTGGGGTGCCCACAAACAGACACGCTCGCCTGCATTCTCATTTGGGCATTACGCAGCAGCTGCTCAGGACAGCGGCTCAGTAGTCACTTGGTTACACCATGCAGAAGGAGAAAGAAAAAAAAAACCAAAGCACTATGCTGATCATTGCTTACCAACACAGGACTCCCCGGAAAGAGAATAGCTTCCATTGTCATGGAAACCGCTTCTGCACTCACAGTGGTACCACCCTGGGAGGTTAACACAGCGTGAATGGTTGTGACACTCAATGATCCCCTCTGCACACTCATCAATATCTGCCTCAGAGAAAAACACAAGCCAGCCAGGAAATTAATTTCCTTTGACATCAATGCTTTACTTTTGGTTTTTTTGTTGTTGTTGTTGGGTTTGGGAAGGTTTAGTTTGGGTTTTTTTAGAAAAGCTTTCCTTAATAGATGGATCAAGGTTTATTACAGTTCCAAACAACAGACACTTCAACATGACTTGCATAGCAACAATAAGAAGGAACAATAATACACCATGGAATTTGATGCATGCAGAACATTCATTTACACCATGATTTATTTCAAGTGCAAAGCAAACATGTAGAATTGTTTTTCCTTTGTTTTGAACTCAGAAGTTCTATTTGTCTGTGGGGATGCAGCACTGAGGAGCAGGTTCTCCATTAAAAGGCAGGTTCAGCAATATTCCTGCTGTACAAACTGCATATCCCAGGACACTCTGGAAAGAAAACGCCTTTTCCTCAGGATTTGGGTTTCTAGTGCTCAGCTGCGGTCCTGGCAGCTATCCAGCACTTAAGGTGCTCCGAGCGCTTAGCAAACAACAGTTAATCTCTTTTGCTTATATGATCACAATAAGCACCCAGGCCATGTAGAACCATGTGTGACAAAGGGAAAAACCCCTCTGTTTCAGCTGCAATAAAACATTTAGCTGCAAAAAGAGTGAGGCAAATGACAGCAAGTCTGAAGCAATGCAAAGGCACAGCAAGATGAAAACCCTGCTGAGTTTCAATACATGTGGTGTTTTTAGAAAGGCGTTTTTAAAATTTCCGCAACATGGTTAACAGAGCCCCGGTGGTTGCTAGTAACCTGGGTTAATCACAGCTGGCACCTGGCTGCTGCTCCTCTTTGAGCAGTTTTCAGCACATTTCGTAGGGTTGTAATTAAATTAGTGAATTAATTATACGTTAACCTTGTGGTGATTTAAGAAAGGGTAATATTTTCATTTATTTAGCTCAAGATATTTTTAAAAAATTTTTAAAAGAAACCTTGGATAGTTTTCAGATGGAAACCTTATAGATTAGCATGAATCTCAAATATTAGCCCTGTTCACCCACTGAGAGTTGTTTTCTTTGGCAATTGGGACATTTAAAATATGCATCAGATTGCATAAACCAAACACACAAATCTGGAGAAAACAGGTTCTGAAATTGCATTTAGCTCTGCAAGCATCCAGGAACAAATGTCTCATGATCCTGAATGTGACACTGAGTTAAGGTTATCAAGCAACCACGGAGAATAGCTTTTATCTCAGTTTACAAAACACAGACACCAATATTGGCTCATGGACTGCAGTGGAGTCATGTTGATGTAGGTTGATGCTGATTTGAATGAAGCATCCTTCAATACAATTCCATTTTCTTGCATCTTACAAGCAATACCACAGAAAAGCTAGACTTTTCCTCATTTACGTAACAATACTTATTCCTGCTAGAATATGGCTGAGAAACATAAACCAATGCCTTTTGCCAGTTTTGTGTTCGCCCTCATGCAGGAATGAAGCAAGTTATCTATGCAACAAGGTTATAACCAGCATTTATTTCTAGCTTTGTTCAGCCTCCACCTAACAATAAAGTCAATCTTTTAGTGCTTTAAAAATCTGTCACTGTTGCCACCTTTTTCTGTACTTTTTATTTGGTAGAAGCTAATTTTAGTGTTAAAACACTGCACAAATCTAGCTGTCCATCAACGATGAGTGCTGCTTGCAAACTGAGACACTTTCAATTCATTACAGCAAATGGAATTTATAACCATGATCTTTTCACATGTCATGGCTGATGGAACACGTTTAATCCTATTTGGAAAGTGAATGACTTTGCTATTGCAGGTCAACTGCAAACAAATCCTTCTTCTTGCTTTCTTCTCTTCCCCAGTGCTGATTGGGAGAATGTTCCTGTTTAAAGATTGCTTCCTCGGGTCAGTCCTGTACTGGACCTCCATCCATTCAATTTCACATTTTTTTAATCAATAGAGTTTTCCTAAAGTTCATTTCTAAACTTGAGCCTTTTAAGGGGATATTTGACATAGGCTTATGCTGTAGGACACCGACTGGCAGGTTACGTGTCCCAAGACCTCCCTGCCAGGATATCAAACTAAGGAGCAATTTATTTAATGGAACAAAAGAGTCAGTGTGCGAGTGTCTGCAGACTATGTTGGAAAAGTAAAATGACACACACAACTATTTCAAGACTAGATGCCTTTCTTAAGGCAGTGCCACATCTGTCTATATCTGTTGATGCTTAGGGAGACACAAATCAGCAGAGCTGGGAAAATGGGTCTTGCTTTCACTTGTACCAGGTCTCCCTTGATCTCCTTAAACCAGTGAAGTTACAGCAGCACTGCCTGACCCATGCTAGGGTAGCTGGGCTGCTTTGGGAAAAGCTACCACAAAAGACACTACTGATGCAAAAGCAACCAGCAAAAAAGCCTTCAAAAACTGTGCTCTCTACCACTACTGCACCTCTGTCCAAGCCATCTCCAGCTCACAGGAGGTGCCCTGGATGTCTCCAGGCTAACCTTAGCACTCCTCCTTGCTACCTAGCCCAACTTCCTTCTGCATGTGTACAGGGAGGAGAATGGGGAAGCGACCCTCTGCCTGCTCCTGCAGCGAGAGAGCACTCCTTTGGCCACACATCACCAGCAGCACCATGTAACGCAGTATACGTGGAGAGTGGTGTTATCAGGGAAAACCATTAACAGCTTCCCCATTTGTCTCATACATTGTGATTTCTTATTCCCACACTTAAAATGATATACAAAAATACTAAAAGGGGAGAAAATACAATGAATGGGTCTATATGCTTCTCCTGTGATCCCATGTGTTATTTGTAGCACATGTACAAACGTAGCTCTGCAGGTATAGGAAAATAATATGGTTTCATTTTAGAAATTTTGAATGATTTAAGAAGTTCTTAACACCAAGAGGGAACTGCAAATAACAGCTGTATAAAATGGTGTGTCATACACCATGACATTACTTACTTCACTTAATAGATCATTTCCATCTGGATGCACTGTGGCTTCTGAAAACACTTTGAGGATTACTTTCTGCATAGGAAGGTGTTGCTGTACATAATGGCCAGTTCAGGGAATTAGAATCAATTCACCCTCAGCTTTGCTTTTCCATCTTTAGATCCTAGCACTGTATTTGCATATTTGCCTCAGGATGAATATGTTTCTATCCAAGAGTGGTTTGGGGTTTTGCTATAGAATTTGAGCTAGAGAACTGTTTGTGCGTGTGAGCTGTCAGTGTGTGCAGATGCGCACCAGAACCTGCTCTATATACACTTCCCTCATAAAGTTATGTTAAGCAGAAATGCAAGTGTATACCTCTGACCTGAGAGTGAAAACACTACAAACATTACCATCATTCTTCAAAGGAGAACAGGAAAACCTGCTCAGAAATTCTACAGTGACACAGGCCAGAGGAAACACGGTGGGGGGCAGTTCTTGGCTGCGTTCCCACACTTCGGGTCTTGTCCACCCTTGGTGTTGCTGGCAGCTGAGCAAGCATGGGACTTGCTTATAGCCTTCTTATAGCACCACAGCATCTCTCCATGGATGGAGGAACCTGGGTCTTTACACACACAGCTTCACCTCGTCATCCCACACAGCTGAGCTGTGCTCATAGGAGCTCAATGAAAATACATTCACTGACTCACTAATTTGTAAGAGCTCTCTGTATTAGTGTGATAATAGCTGGACAGTCTCAGACAAGAGCTCTTATGAGAATTAGCCAGTCTGACATTTCCTTGGGAACTGAAAATTTTCCGTAACTTCAATTTGCCTTTGTAGTCTTTGGTGAAGAATCTGTCCTACCCTTGCATTAAGTGTATTATTTTTTTGTTTCTAACCATAATGCAACAGAAGTCTTTTCTGCTCTTACCCTGCTGAACTACTTTTGCAGCTTTTTCACGCAAGCCTTCTTACAAAGGCCATGTAAAAGGAGATCCCGTACAGACTATTCCATTGCCTGCTTTTACTCCACTCGTTATTTAACTGTCATTAGTACAGGATTGTAAATGGATCTGGCAACACTCCACTACAATGGCTTTGCATGAGCTCTAAAATGTCACATTTTTGTATTGTAGAATAAAGGCACCAGTTGGTTTTGAATAAGCTCTTGCAGGATGTTAATCCTGTCCTTAAAGGACAGGTTTGTAATTTTTACTTTTAGCATCCCAGCATCTTGCATTATTCATAAAGGTATTTATGCAGACAAGATAAATAGGATAATTTACCTCAAAATAAAACACAATGGCTTCAGAGCCCAGTGAAAATGTAAAATTAAAATAATTCAATCTTTTCTAATGCCTCATCACATTTAAGTCACTGAGTGATAACACTGAAAGGAAAACTGTTCAGTGTCACGTAATAGCTGGCAATCTACAGTTCAATGAGACAGAAGAGTCTTCCTATAAAAGTGTCTGTTCATCAAACTCTTACTGTGCTCTTTTTCATGCAAAAAAATGCATGATCCTTATGTTCAGCTCTCTGTTGATCAGGAAACCTGTAAGCAGAAAAAGCCTGTACTAACAAGAAAGGATTACACAGGTCTCCAGATTCCTGAATTAAAATTGCACCTTGACAGGTAACCCCGTTAGCAGCAGGGCATTACAGCTCTGGTTTCCACTGTGGAGTACTACTTCTTCAAAACAAAACCACCAGAAAAACCCATCCAGCGAATTGAGGCGCCAGTTTCATGTAAAATACAGCCTCTGCTCATCTCCGGCTCTCACATGGAGCTTCCCTTCACCAGACAGAGATAAGAAAGGGATGTCACTGACAGCACTGTTCAAACACCAAGAGAGTCACTCGACTACTTCAAATAAGCCCTGAAAGCAAAGACAACGACTCTGAATGAGCAGCAATGAAAAAGACTCTAAAAAATCCTCCCGCCTGCCTCCCTTTACACCAAACTCAGCTGATGCAAACAAAGGATCACTCTGCTCTTTCACATAGACGTGTATAAAGGGTGAATTCTATCTGTTGTGTTATTAACTTTTGTATTTGCTAAACTATTAAATTTTAGTTTTGACAGTCCACTGCAGTTATCAAGAAGGGCCTGCGTTTATTTTTGAACTTGTGGGGTACAGAGCAGAAATCCATTGACTGCAGCCACCCTGATAGGTTTTCCCAGTGCCATGTAGAAGAGGCTACAACAGTCTGACTTTGCTACCAGTTTACAGCCCAGCATGCCTGGAGTACCAACAATACAGCACTGGTACAGCAATTTAGCTATTAAGCAAATGATAACTTATGAGAACACAGATAGCCGTATAATTTAGATTTGAATAATAACTCACGGCTGTCGCTCAGCCTCGCGGGGCCAATTCATTCTTAAGAGTACAGAGATACTAAAAATGAGGAAGGACAGGAGAGACATCTGTCTGAGCCCTATCTATTGACATTTTTAATCATCACTTTCTTGTCTCATAGATTTAAGTGTCTCAGGTGATAAAGATTCCTCCTCTCTGTGATTGAAGCCAGTAACAGGCTTCGGAGTAGTTGCTCAGAAAATTTTTCCTTGACATTTAGCCTCTTTTTTTAATTACTTTCATTTTAACTCATTTGGAGCTTTTGGGCAAACAATCAGCACCAACTAACATATTTCTGTCTATCCTCAGCAGTCACAGCTGTTTTCACAGACTGACATTAATTGCATTATATTTATATTGGCCTTTGCAGTTCCTTCTCAGGCAGGAAGAGCTTTTGTCCTTTGTTCTATTTTGAGGGCACAGCAGTAAGCCATAAAACTTTAAATTTATTGAGACAATTTGTTGAATTGTATTTCTTGAATACAACTCAAATCCATGAATAATCAAACCCACACAACAGTTTAAAGGCTTTCAAAGGTGTGCCCACCCCTCATTACCATTGAGGAACACCTGTAATGTGCTTTGTTGTGTAATTCTGGGTTGCTGTCATCAAGACTTTTAATCATCTGAAACTCATGGGCAAATTCAGAATGATGAGTTTAACAATAAATGGAATTAAACTGGTAACAGCATAATCACACCGACTAGTTGTACCAGTAATTTTTAAGATTAATTACTTTAATATGTAACATCTAATTTACTGAAACTCATTTTTAATACACACTCCAAGACGACGTCTTTATCAGCTTTGTGCACATCTCTCTCATACCCTCATATCTGTCTGTTTGTTTCTAAGCATGCAGCATCCTTGGAGTGTGTAACTGAAAAGTCCTGGATGGTCCAAATAAATGTCACTGCACCACACTGGAGCTGAAACATCAGTGTTTTACTCTCTTATTTAAAGATTGCTTGGTGATGGAAGAAACAAGCATTTGCAGCCAGTCTGCTCAGTGGAAAACACAGCAGGAATATACTAGACAGGGCAAGGAATCGTTTTATAGTTAGCGTTGCATTGGAGTTTATGTTGCGAACAGGATTTTAACTACCACTCTAAGAGCCAGAAACAGGTGGACTTCACAATTATCATGCTAAGTTCCAAACTGAGGCAGAGACTCCCTAAAATTTGAGCCCCATGATCAACATGTCTCTCAAATTCCATCACCATGAAAACAGCAAGTACTCAGGCTCTGCCCATGTCTTGGAAGACAGTGTCATGCTTGGTATAGGTAGCAGGAGAAAGATGGGGCAAAGACATCCTTCAAAATAGCCCAACTGCAAACTGCACCACTGACAGACTGATGACTCAACTTCAGGACAAAAATTAACTCATTGCCTACTTGGACCTTGCACCTGCTGGCAATATCCCACAGTTCTCCAGAAATGCTCCTCTCATACTCTCTTGATGCTACGTCGCTCTTCCTAAACATACGAGAGCACTTTGCCACAACCTTGAAACTATTATTTCTCTACCCACTTAGGCAGAAATAGTGTGTGATCTCCATGCTAAGATCAGCCACACAAATCAATCTGGTAGCATCTGAGTACAGAAATTCACATGCAGACCACCAGGAAAGCAATTTTTAATTTGTTTATATAGTTTTCTACAGTAGAATAGAGAGATACCATGTGCAACTTACAGGAGGTGAGATAACTAAGGCAGAGAAGGGAAGTGATTGCCCAAAGCCAGTGTGTGAATGTCTTGTCATTCCAGTCCACTGGCCATTCACGTCACCATTTCTGAATTCCCTATCAAAATGCTCTCAACAAACAGGTGGAGGCAAGGCCCAACTTTACTCCCCCTCACAACTCATGAACATGGGGTTTACTTATGAAAAATGTTCAGTGTCATCATCCTTGATTACTAATTCAATTAAATTGTGATACTGGAGTCGTTATCTGCATAGGTTATACCGGAGAAGCTATTCAGAATATTAGATATGCATACTGGAATGAAATGAAAGAGCAAGATCATGTCAATAACCGCAATCAATGAAGCCCTCGGCGCACACAGGTACACTGCTACAGAGCTGCGATTAACAGGATTTAAAAGAAAAAAAAGATTCAAACGCATCCTTAACAGCACAGTGGTTCTGAGCACAAAGCTGCCTTAAGCCAGTTCAGAGTGTAACTGCTGTAAATTCAGATTAACTTAATGTACAATGACTGGTAACTCCATACTAAAAACATAGTACAGAGCTACATTTCCAAAAGTCTGATAATAAGATTAATATATTAACCAGAATAAGAAATACTTTTTAGAATTGATTTTGACATGCTGCAACTAAAGAGTTGTTCATTCTTTGCCAAGATCACAAAATTTGAGAAGAATTACCTAATGGGGATAGATGTTAAAGCAAAATAGTTGATGGGGGGCAACTGGCTGGAAAGCAGCTTGATGGAAAACAATCTGGGAGTCCTGGTGGACACAAGAGTTGAACACGAGCCACCAAGGTGACCCTGCTGCAAAGAAGGCAAATGGTTTATTCAGCTGCATTAGGCAAAGAATTGCGAGTAGGTCAAGGGAGTTGATCCTTCCCCTCTGCTCAGGTGACGCCACACCTGGTGTGTTGGGTCCAGTTTTGGCCTCCCCAGCACAAGAGAAAAGGTCACACAGGACAGAGTTCAACAAAGAGCCAGAGGAGTCTGGAGCATGTCACATATGAAGAAAGGATGAGACAGCTGGGATTGTTTAGCCTTGGGAGGACAAGGCTTTGCAGGATCTCATCAATGCACATAAACAACTCAACAGAGTGGGAGAGGAGGACAGGTCCAGTCTCTTTTCAGTGGTGCCCAGTGACAGGACTAGAAGCAATGGGTACAAACTGAAACACAGAAGGTTCCATGTGAATATCAGGAAATGATTTTCCAGTGTGAGGGTGACTGAGCACTACCAGCACAGATTGCCCATGGGTAGCGGAGTCGCCATCCTTGGAGATAGTCAAAAGTCATCTGGACACGTGCTGGGCAGATGACTCTAAGTGGCCCTGCTCAAGCAGGGATGCTGAACAAGATGACCCCCAAGAGGTAACTTCCAACCTCAACCATTCTCTGTCACTCTCTGTCTCAGTAGGAATGCTTATTCCAACAGACACCACTAAAGTAAACTGGATGCAGACTTCAAATTGCCTCATTGGAGCTATGAAACAGGCCAATGTGAGAAGCAGCACTCTCTACCCAACGTACCCACTGTCTGCAAGCCAGTGCAGCACACAAAAGGAATCGTCCAGATGAAACTGGCTGTACCTATAAAAGCTTCAGTGATGAGCCTTAGCATTATTATCTGGTGCTAGCAGACTGCTTCATGCAGAGTCTGTAGGTACAATGCATGACCAATATATCACACTGTCTTGCACTTGAAAGTCCAACATCAAAAACTCACAGGTATCTTATTATCTTACCTAGCACATCCTGTGACAGAGAATAAATGCTTCCTACCATATGTTCTTCAGTGATTCGCCTCAACCAATTTTAAAATGACCCACATGATCAGTTCTTCTCCACATCACTGGGAAGATGATATTGCAGCCCAGCAGTCCACAATGTTCAGAAGTTCTTCTGCTTATAGAATCATAGAATCATTAGGGATTGGAAGGGACCTCGAAAGATCATCTAGTCCAATCCCTCTGCCAGAGCAGGACCACCCAGACCAAGTCACACAGGAACACATCCATAAAAAGTTAGTCTGAGCCCTTCCATAAATGAATATGGTTCAGACAAAACACTTGTCGTAACAATTTCACTGCTAATGGAAGGCAGCAGATGATGGGATGATGGAAAAATAATAAAAAGCACATTTTCTTCACTGTGCTGGGGTGGGGGGACAGTCAGCCATTTTCCTTAAAATTCCCTTGGATACCCCTGTGCCAAAGGCCATAAGAACCAAAACCAAACTGCAGGTTTAGATTATAACAGTGTGCCTGCCCTATAGCACCCCTGAGGATTTAGTAATAATGGGAAATAGCCTCAATTAGTTTTTTTAAATCTCAAAATTATTAACAGCTTCAGAAAAGCATTTTCATTCATAGAGTAATAAACTCTCCCAAGGAAGTAAATCCCCAAAAAAAGGCACTGTAAAAAGAGCTCCTGAGATCATAGGTAGAATTAATGGAAAGCTCTTTGCATTCTTAACTGGGGAAGAAAAAGGTCCAGGAAGCACTGATCCATACAGCGCAACCGTTAAAATGCATACTTTCGGAGAACAAACAAGCACAGCTTCATAAAGAGGAGAAAACTTGTGGTGGGTCTCCCATTTAGTGCACTGGGTTGGAACTGCTCTCATTCAGTGAAAGATCCCCATTCACCCTGGAATCCATATATTTATTTCTGATCATATGAAGATTCCACAAAAAGACGCTAAAGAGAAAGATATCTAATGATAAACACCTAGAAGGGTTAAGAAGATAAATCAAGACTCTTACATCACTTAGCCTATGTCCTTTTGCTCCTAATCAAAGTAGAAGCATTTTTTACTCTGCTTTAACTTTCACCAATCCCACTACCTTCCACCTATTCCCTGCCTGCCCCAGCGTGGTGAAATTTATTGAGGTTCCTAACTCTGCCGTGCCACATGCTGTCATATAAAGCACTTTGCTGTTGGGATTTCCCAGGCACTGCCCAGTAAGTTTGAGAAACAAGAAACAAAGTTCACCTCGCCAGTTAGTTTGGACAGCATCTTATTTCATTGGGCTAAATAATCAGAGTCAAAATGTTGCAAAAAAACTAGGAAAATTTGCTAAACTAACAGAGCAGTCTCAACACCCTATTGACCCTACAGAATGAGCACCAGGATTCATTATACCCAGCTGGAGATGCTCAGTAGTCAGACAGCCAAGAAACACACTTTCCAAAGGTAATACTGATTGCTTAGTATCTCTTTTTTCATTCAAACGTTAAATTTATTTGTTCACCTTTATTCACCTTTTGTTCTAATTGAATTTGTAGTTGCAGTACCGTATTTCCGGCTGCAGTAGAAGTTGCATTTCTGTACGTCGTATGTTGATATGTAATTTCACTCAAGGTAAAATTCCACACACCCCAAAAAAAATTTCACAATTTTTGGTTTCCATTTAAAAGAATTAATCAGAATATCTTAACAGGAGCTTCCCATTTCACACACACCTCCAAACAGAACAAAAGAGAATAAGGCGGGTATGAAAGCACAGCATGGTATCCTATAAACACTTCCAGGTGAAAAACTCAACAAATATTCAGGATTTAAAACTTCTGTCATTACTGTTGCCCTTCTTTTTAAATACTGCAATGAGTATTTCCAAATAAATAAGAAGTGACTGTTTCCTTAGCATTAAATGTGCCCTTTGAAAGCACACACTCTCCCTTTCATTTTTTAATTAAGACTGAATTTTTAACTTCACTAAACCATTAGTTGCAGCCTTTGATCAGACCCCAGTTTTCCCAGCCTGGGTGCTGCTTCAGACATCAATAATTCCAATTAAACCAACTCTGAGATATGACTACATCATTTCATGAAGCAATTAAAAATGTGCAACAGAAATAAGTAGAAAATCCTGAAAGAAAAGCCAGGGGACTCATCAAATGTTAATAATAATAAATACATTATATTTCTATACCACTTTCATCATGTGATCCCAAAATACTTCCTAAGCATTATATAATATTACTTCGCAAAAAATATAAAAACCCCTTTATTATCTGAAAGGTGTTTGAATATTTAGGATGAAGATACAGTTGCCACTATGAATGAGACCTCCACTCATTAAACAACCACAGTTATTCCAATTGGCTTTATGCCCCCATTTCACTGAATTAACTAAGTTGCACTATACAAAAGCGGAATGTAACTGGTGCTACTATTGCCCTCGTGTTTGATCTTGAAAAAATTCTCTGCATTTCTGTTTATTTGCAAGCAAAAATTTTTGATGCTACAGAAACCTTTAGCAGCTCTTCAGACAGTATTTAGATGAGTGAATAGGCATCCAGGACACTGTCTTGTACAAAGAGGTTTTACATGTGTGTAAGTGCCAGCAGAGCCTCTGTTTCAGAGCTCCATTACCAGTGAAGTGAGCTTGATCTACAGACACCAGAACACTGAGAATTCAGTAAAGCTGGCAGCAGTAAAACATCTATGAGTATTTATGCATTTGATGGGGAATGGGGAATAAATCACTGAAAACAGAGCACTTACATTGTCCCTTCAGTTTTTTCCTTAATTGCACTGGATATGTTCTTTCCCACACAAGGATCACATAATCCTTCTATGAAGTCTATGGGGTCCATCATGCACTCCAGATCCAGACCACATATTGAGTGAGGTGAGCTCCTCCAGACAAGACGATGACTGTGACTCGTCATAAACAAGGACAACAGCAGTGTGGCCATGAACATCACATATGAGCACATATGAGCAAGAACGGGGATGCAGGGGAAGCTTTTCCAGAGTAGGAAATATGAGCTAAGCCAATAAACGGTAGCAGGCAGTAGAAATTATCCTTGGGCCACAAGAAAGCACCCAATATGTCACAGTCTGTAAGACTTAAATCACTTGAGAGTCAGCTAAAACAATGCTTGCTGCCTGACAGTGACTTAGGTCAATGGTCTCTCTAAAACAGCATAACACTAAGTCCTAGGAAAACTTGCAGCGTGCCAATGTCCAGAAACTCAGGGCCACCAAAAGAGAATACAGAGTATGTGACACCCAGAACAAGGTTTTCACAGATACACAGACCTAAGTACAGGAAAGAAAAGGCAAATTGCAAGAAGTGCATTTCTTTAGCTTGAGAAGTGGTTGAGTTGCCACCCCTGGGTGTGTTTAAGGATTGTTTGGATGAGGTGTTGAGGGATATGGTTTAGGGGTCGGTAGGGTAGATGGTTAGACTCAGTGATGCCAGGAGTCTTTTCCAACCAGAGTGATTCTGTGATTCTGTGTGAAATCACAAAACCTACAGAACTATCTTCTGCTTTACTAAATAGAATTAAAAAAAGATGCCTTCATTACTTGTCCTTCAGAAACAGAACATAGAACCTCAAAATTCACCAATCTTTTAGATGCAAGTCTTATTTACTTTAACTTCAAATATCTACTTTTTTTGGTAAGGAGAAGTCATTTATCATGCTCCTAGGGACATTTACTTGGTCAATAAATGAAAATTCAGCCTCTAGCCTCATAGATTTTCAGTCACAGAAACAATTTCAGTTCAAACCACATCACAGCCTGCATACAGCTATTTCAGAAGTGTATCCAAACATGCATCTGAAATTATAATCCGATCCAATATGAGCACCTCAACTGCTAATAAAACGTTGCTATCATTAAGATGTTTTCTACACTTGATTTAAACCAATGATGTACACCCATATTTTAACATGAAGCTCCTGCAGAATCATCAAGCTGGACAGGTAAATGCAGGACAAGAAAGGTGAAATGGGAGGAAGCTACTACCAGAACAAAAAAGAATAGTAAGAGAATATTTACAAATTCTTTTTCATTTCAGACAGCTCTGCCTCTCTAGAATGTAGCCAGGAAAGAACCAGCATTACTGAGCAAACATGAAGGTGTATTTCTGGGAAATTATTTACTTAAAAAACCCTCTGTGTTTCTCACTAACGTATCCCAGCCTCTATCTTGCCAAATCAGAAATACAAGGGCTGAGGCTGAGGTCACCAGCTGCTAGTTCACAAAGACTGGCAGCCTTACCTATGTCACAGTGAGAATGTTTCTTGGGCAGAGGAACGGACAGGTAAGGCACACAGTGCCTGCAGGAAATACATTCAGAGCCAGGGCAGAACCACCCCTGCATCTGCGATGGGACAACTGCCTTTTCTGTGTTTCAGGAGAATTTCAGAAGGCGCTCACACCAGCTTACGTACTTTTTTTTTTCACTTACTTTGATTTTGACCTTACAAGGGAGCGCTGGCACGCACTTCCACTGTTACCTACCTTTTAATGATATTTCTTTCTCTGGTGAACATTTAACTGAGAGTTAGCTGTTTTATTACTGGGCCATTGGCTAGCAGTCAAATACCAAATGGTACGCATGGCCCCTTTTGACTTTGAAAAAGAAGAGAGAATAAAGAGAAAAGGAAGGAGGGGGGGGAAAGAGCAAAATGTCATTATCTTGCTGTCCTCTATTTACAGCAGAAAAAAATAATCTCGTGGCTTTTTGAAATAATTTCTAAAGGTCTGAGTATCCAACAGGAGACAATCATCTGTTGCTCAATCTGTACAACTGCAGGGAGCTGTAAAGGGCTATTTTTCCTATATGTAGGACCGTATTCCTACAACAATCTTGATTCCCAGAAAAGACATTGAGACCCCTTCAAGCACAAATGCTACAGACTGGGATCCGTCTCCTGCTTTAGATGTCTAGAATGTCTAGATATATGTGTACTACAGGCAGTTATCTAGTCCCTATTTATCATCATTGGAGAGTTGGGCACTTTCATTGTACAATTAATCTAACACCTACTTCAGATGCCTCTTGGGAGAAGATGCATCAAACATTAAAAGGACCTCTTTCTCTCCACTGTGACAAGAAGTTTAGCCGACTACCCCAAAGGCAGGCAGCCATAATCTCTCCCATTACAAGAGGGCAAGACAAATTCTATTTCACTTGGCACAGTATGCATCTAGATGAAAAGGAATCAGTGACAACTGTGCTGAAGGGGTTTGTAAATCTAAATTATGCATCAAAATCTCAGTCTAATTCAGGCTCGCTGGAGTATCAGAAGGTCTCTGGTTCAAGCTGCTGCACCCAGCAGGGCTCACGACAAGAGCAACTAGTCTGTTCAGAGCTGCATCTAGGCAGGTCATGAAAACTTCCAAGGACAGGCTGCATGCCCTCCTTGGGCTTTTTCCCCATGGAAGAAAAGGTTGGAGCCAATTTTTCTGTTACCTTCTGGATCCTTTCCCTGAGTCCCTCAAAAAATCCCAGCTCAGCTCCTTTTTAGTAACTCCTGGTAAGAGCCAGGGGTTTACTGCTAGGTCTCCATGAAGCTGTGTCTTCTCCAGGCTGAATTCTGCTTGTTGCTCCGTTGGACACCAGCACCCTGTTTAGGGACATCATGTTGTTGGCTGATGCACTGCTGCACTAGCATCAATAACTGTATCAGACCATATCGGCTACGAGGAAGGGCTCCCCAGGACCACTGCGAGGTCACCTGCTCAGCAAGCGGAAGATGAATTAGAAAAGATCATCTTCAGAGCAGTGCTATTGGGCTGGTGCGTAGACAAGGAAGTTTCTGGGGCTGCTTTGGCCTCTTTAACGGTCCACTGGGAAACACTGGGTGGAGAAAATGGTTTGAAAGATATGAAAGCAGTGCTTCTAACAATGCTTTAAGAGAGATATATTTTGCAATAAGCCTTTGCCTGCCTTTTATTGTTCTTTTATCCATTTTTATGCCTTCCTGTTTTCTTTTTTTTTTCAGACAGAATAAAAAGTTCAGGTGACTGTAGAAAGAAAAGTTTGGAAAGTTACCAATCTTCCTTAGCACAAGGAAATACTCGACACACTGAGCAACACAAGTACTCCTCATTTGTTGGACACACTTGGAGGCTTTGTTCTGGGCTGGCTGGAGCCAAACAAACCACACCTGTTCTGCTGGCAAATGCCTGAACCAGCTCTGTGACATCTTGCATACAGCAGGGATCTTTCAGCCCTTATTTAAATTCTTCTTTTTAAAAGACCACTGCATCAGAGATATTTTGGCCTAAGCACTCGCAGGACATTTCCACATTTCTAGGGTAGGACTAGTATCTGCTGAACTGCCTGAATAGCTTTCATATTTTATAGGCTTTCTCATCAAAGTTTAATCTTTTACCTTCATTTATATTGCTTTTCGTCAAGAGTGTCTCTTTTAAAGGTGTCAGAATTATATCAAAGGCATCAGGTAAGAACTGGGCTTCCTGGGAGGAACTAAATATGTATTTATTGTCATGTAGTCTCCGACTCCTAGTTTAAAATATTTTACAAAAATAAGTTCCTCCATTAACCGCCATTAAAATAGCAGATGGTACAAAAAGAAATCCCTTTGCCAATCACTGCCAGCCCTGGAGCTATCCACAGCAGCTATCTCATGGCATATAGCTATGCAGGCAAGGACAAAGAGAAAGTGCCCTTGACCACAGACATCAGATTTACTTTGTGAAGTGTAATTTTCCAGAGAGGAATTTTTCAAGACCGCAGCCCTGGCAGTGTCAATACCCGAAACAAAAAAACGTTCAGCTTTGCATCTCCAATCTGTTGTGCTTTCACCTTCATTGAACAACTGTAAAGGTCCTGTATCCCCTAATGCAATTCCCAGGTTCAGGTGGTAATATAGCACCATACTTGAGCATCATGGACTCCACTTTCAGGAAGAAGACACAATCCCACAGCTGGAGCTCTACCTTCCAAACATTCAATGTCATTAAAAAATAATTTACAAAACCCACCCCCAGGATAGAAAATAAATCACATCTTTTTCTTTTTACTGCATCAAAGTGTGTCCTGTTTGTTGTGAGGGAGGAGTTCAGCATTTAGATCAAAGTGTGTCCTGGCTGTGATGTACTGCGAGTGACGTGTCAAACTCTTCCACTGCAACAGTAATAAATAAATGCTTTGATGGACGTGTGTGCGTGTGTAAAGCAATTAAGTTGTTAATTAGAAACTACTCATAATATTTTAAAACATATTACCTAAACTGTAATTTCACATTGTGGGGTGTCACTGGAGGTAACCCATACCATTACATTACTGTTGCTGACATGTTACTAAGCCAGATGGAAATGAAACCAAAGCCATCTTTTGAAATGTAGACGTTTTCTGTGGGAGGGCGTTTGGTGCGTCCATCAGAGAACAGTGTGCAAAGGAACAGTGACAGGGTTGAAGACTATCACTCAGGTAACCCCTGATTATATTAGAGCCAAGGGGCATGCACATCTCAAGTCCAACATCAGGAAAAGCGTATAAAGAATTGGCCTGAGGGCTGTCCCCAACTATGTCCATCAGAACAACTGCACAGTACTCTCTTCTGCCCTTGGGAGATAATGTCTCCACAGGTTAACATCAAACCATATCTGATCTTGTTCCAAAATATGCCCTTACAAAAGCTTACTGAAAAAACGTGGATCACAAATTGCCTCATTGGCTGCTGCTCCTCAGCGCAAAGAACAGGTTCTGCATTTGTACAGGGAGAGAGTAAACCCCTCCTAAAGCACCGTCCTTTTTCCCTGCCCTTCTCAGCTCTGGGAAGCAATTAGCCTTCCCATCACACCCAGGAACAGCACATGTATTCACCTACAGCAGGATATGGAAAGGGACATCCAATCATTCACCTGAATACGAGTCAGCTTTGCATCTCTGGGGAGAACAATTACTGAGTACGTTCGTTCAAATATCTTTGCAATCTCATTTTTTTGGTGTGTGCAAGTATAGGAAGGCTACACATTAACAGTCTCGGAAATTTAATTTACAATAAATCAAATACTACAGTAACTCTCATTTTTTTACTACTGCTTAATAGTTCCAATACAATGACTTTAAGTGAGGGAGACTAGGGTACATTATTGTTTTAGCTCTACAGAGGAGTCACCTCTGAAACCACTGGAAGACAGATCACGCAGCCAGTTACTCCTTTTACCTTGAAACAGGTTTTGCCATTTCCCAGGCAAATGAAGACATTTTTGTGTACAGTTAACCATTTGGATTGCTCAGAATCATGTTAATTATCCTTATTATTCACTTTCTTATTTGTCATCACCACTCTTTTTAGCATTACATCATATAAGTCCTCTTCAGCTCTACAGATACCTACAGATAATAAAATTCTGCCTCTTGAGCAGTATACTGTTTTTATTTTGTCTGGATCTTTACCACTGTATAGTTCATCGTTAAAGCTCGTGGTCTTCATTGATTTATAATTACTATATTGATAATTCGGGATGATTTAGTGATATTAGGATGCACGGACTGACTATGGACACCACATCTCCGCAGGGCAAAGAACTGCTAGAGGTCTCTTCCCCCTCAGAAGAGGGAGGTAGTGGAGCTCAACACAGTTATGTAAGAACATGCGATTCATCTCTGTATGGTTTTTTGGTGTTGGGGTGATGTTGTGTGAGCTAAATGTGTTTTGCTGTGTTTCCTCAAATCAAGCCAGTCTCTGTTTCTGCCTGTAACTTTATAAGTGGTTTTGAATCTTCCTTGTATGGTTTGGTTCGGACCATTAGCGCATCAACTAAATTAAATAGTTAATCTCAGCCCTGGACATCATCAACTGATAACTGGCGACAGTGGCCTACTCAGGGATAAATTCTATAGTCCATGAATTTATTTCCTGACAGTAGACTGTAAATTACACCCCTGCATGCAGCAACACCTCATAAATGCGACAGTCTGGATCCCACTTAATATTTAATATATAACTTTGAACTGTATTAAGCAGCATGAACAATATTTGCAATCCAGCAATGGCTGGGCAATTTCACAGATAGAAAATAGAGCAATTTTCAATCCTGTTATTTGGTACTAAATGAAATGTCTTTTCTAGATATAAATCATTTCCTATTTGCATTATAATTAAACTATGTGACACTGTCTGTGAATAATGAAAGCATTTTGGCCTTTTAATCTTTTGAGAAACAAAGAGATGGAAGCAAGGTGGTCAGAGAAAGGAAAACGAGAATGAATGGTGAAGTTACAGAAAGTATGTGTGAATCACCGAATGGTCAGAGTTGGAAGGGACCTTAAAGATCATTTAGTTCCAACCCTCCTGCATAGGCTGGGACACCTTCGCTAGGTCAGGTTACTCAGGGCCTCAGACAACCTGGTCTTCAACACTTCCAGGGATGGGGCATCCTGTTTCAGCTTCTCACCACCCTCACAGGAAAGAATTTGTTCCTCATGTCCAACTTCAATCTTTCCTCTTTGAGTCTGTAATCCTTTCTCCTTGTCCTCTCACTATGCACCTGTGTAAAAAGCCCTACCCCAGCTTTCCTGTAGCCCCCTTTAGATATTGGAAAGCTGCTAGAAGGTCACCTGAGAGCCTCCTCTTCTCCAGGCTGAACTACTCCAACTTGCTCAGCCTGTCCTCATAGGGGAGTAGCTCCAGCCCTCTGATTATTTGAGTTGCTCTCCTATGGAGACGTTCCGGGAGTTATATGTCCTTCTCCAGAACTGGACACAGTACTCCAGGTGAGGTCTCACAAGTGCAGAGCAGACGGAGCGAATCCCCTCCCTCAACTGACTGTCAATGACAGCAGTTCAGATGAGCCCCAAAGAGCCCATTATAATGTATTTAATAAAGATGTATTTCCATATATTAATACTTATAATAATAAAGAAAAAACCATCTTGAAATGACCCTAATTGTAACACTTTCTTTAAAGACTGCTCCGTGCCTCACTCCATCTTCAACAGCAGCAAGCTAAACCAGCTACCAAGAGAGGAGGAGGTTTCAAAACAAAGAACATCTTGCACTACTTCCCCAGCCCACTGGGGTTTTGCCAGCTTAAAATGGAAAGTATTGCAGTGCTTGAGTCCTGCTGCCACCTGTGCTGTTGATATGCTGGGTAATGATGGACACATGAAGTTATCTGCATTTATATCCCCAAAGACTATTTGGGACAGAGAGAGTCAGACCCCAAACGCAAATAGAAGCATCACTCTCAATCCTCAGGCAGCACAAGAGATAGGGAGAGATGAACAGTGAGCGGAACATGGAGATGTAATCATCCTTGGATTAAACTGTTATTGCTGCCGGAGGCCACCTAACCATTTTCACGGGAAACTGTGTCCATGTTTATCACCCTGGGCAAATTGATCTTTATTGGTTTCCACAGTGTGGAACACCCAACATCCGGAGACCTTACAAGGCACCCTCCTGCGGACCCTTCCCTGCTAGGACAGAGAGACGTGCAACATCTCAAGCACAGGAGTCATCCTAAATAAAAAAATTGAGGTTAAAATATCATTAGCCACTCTGTACCCCCACAAACAGAGATACTGCCTAATGCCTCCAACCGAAAACAGCAGCTGCTGTGGGGTGAAGGGAATGTTTTGCCAATAGTATAACCTCAGGGATGGGTTCTTGGAGCACTCTGGGTTACTGAGTTTGGTCTAAGTAAGTCTTTTGGGATTCTAATTACAATGGCTTTGGCATGAACTAAGTGCAGGGCTGGGCATCCAATAAATGGGATGCATACAAAATAGAACTTGCAGCCTCTAGGAGATTACACCTGTGAACACAGGAGTATTCAGAGACATTTAATTACAGAATTTAATGAGGGACTGCACAGCAGGACATCTGCCATACTTTGTCACAGGCCCATTATGAGCGACTACATTTCATTGGTGATCTAGGCTTTTCCAACCCTACCATCTCAGTACATTCAACAATAAAAATGAAATAACTATCTTTTAAAAAAAAGAGAGAATTTGGACTTCAGTCAGTACAAATGATACCGCTTTGGAAAGCTCTGCCAGTGCCAGAGAATACTGGAATTTCATTCAGAAATAAGGGAAAGGCCATAAGGACATCCCTAATAGAAGTGGAATGAAAATTAATGATACAAAGTGCCTTGTGATTCTGCTTGAGAGCCTTGCAATGAGAATTTCTGCTAAAAGATGGGAAATGATCAGTGAGAAATGACTGTGGAAGATAAAAACCGTATTAGTCAACCAGAAGATCATAGGAAAAGGAGGATAAGCGTCACTGAAAAAGGCAAAAGCTATCTAGAATTTATCAACAGAAGCATCTGTAGCAGAAACACATAAGTATTAATGACATAAACCAAGGCATAGTGACACTTAAAACATTTTTTTCAAAATCTGCTCAAAAAGAATAAACCTCAAACAGAGCCACTAAGAGGATGGATTCTCCTGTAGGTCTAGTTCACGAAATGCAGTGTTCCCTGACTGACTTCACCTCGCACACTCAAAGCCAAGAGGAGATACAGTTCCTTGGGATAAGCCCTTTAGGAGCAAATAATATGAAGATTTTTTTTCATTTAAGACAAATAATGACAAGTGGCAGAACACAACTGCGAGTGAGTATCGGCTGTGAAGAATAAGTCTAGACTGGAAATGAGTGCAAGGTTCTTTGTCACGGGACCACCCAATGTCTGCAATATCTTTTGGGGCTGAGCAAGATGGGGTTTGTTGTGGGGTTTTTTCCCTAATAACTACATGTTAGGTCATATCTGACAAGTCCATGAAAAGGATTATGTGACAGGTCATCCATGGTAAGTAGAAACAAGTTAGATCACCTGAAAGCTCCTTTTGTGGTATAAGATGCTGGAGACTTTATGATTTTATTAATAGTAACTGCTAATATACGATAACATTCTAAAGAATACAGCACTATTTGGTCTTCATAATACCAGATACCACAGGGCAAATCCTGAGATCCACTTCCTCTTCTCTGTGTAAACAGAACTTGCCTGATTTCCATTACAATTTGATTCTGTTAGCTATCGAGAACTAGATACCACACACTAAAAACACTTATTTATTCCTAGACCAGCCTAACAACACTTTGAATACAAAACATGGGCTGCTGCAAGGCAGGAAAAGACAGGAAGGACAGGGAAAAGGAAAGCTACTGATGTTTTCAAAAACGCTCGTTACATTTGCAGCGTCTCCTACAATGTCGCTGGGAATCAGCCAGGTCCATCTATACATAAGCCACATCGCTTACAAGTAACTACCTTCTCCTTCACATAAGGCCCAATAGATTGTAAGAGCTAATTAAAAAACATTACCATTTCTTGTTCAAATGTGCAATTAAGAAGAGAAATGAAGATTGAGATTAGCAATGGCAGAAGATCTCTAAACTTTATATTACACAATTAACATTTTAAGTAGAGCGGGTCAAAACAACTAGACTTTTTTACTTATTTGCAACACTGGGAAGTGAAACAATCACGCTTCAGGTCAAATAATGCTTCATTTATTTTTTAGCATTATTTTAATGTTTTCAAGGGTTTGTAAAAGCTATTTCACATTGAAAATTGGAAACATTTAAAAGGGTTCTCGGTGCTGCTCACAAGCTTACAAACAGATAGAAAAGTACATGAAACGTTTATAACCTGGAATAGCCAGACATGAAATCTTGGTGTGTTAATAATTAACCTCTATATGTCTGGGGAGAGAATAAAGACAATACTGCCAGCAAATCTAAGCAGTTCATTTAATCTAACATAGGTTCCTCTGACTATGGAAATAAATGGAAGTTAATGGCTCAGGGTTACAAATGATTGTCCTGTCCTGCAATGCCCATTAGGAAGGAACACTGTTAAGCAGCAGTGTCATACAGAAACATTCTGATTTACTCAGCAAACAAACGAGTGAAAAAAGCAGGCCAATTTCAGAGAATTAGTAGAGATGCCATAAAGGTGAGTTACTGTGCTCAGGATGGTCTACCTTGAACATTGCTGCTGGCCCAACTCCTCTTTCCTGACAATCCTCACAAGGGGAACTGTGCAACAGAGCAAGACCTGGAGCAGATAATGACCTAAAAAGAATGTCATACCAAAATGAAATCAAAGCCATCACCACCACAGAAGGAACAGAGAGAAGTACTCTGTATCTTTCTCTTGTTCAACACTCCTGATAGGGGTTTAGCTGCAGCAGTACATCCACCAAAGAGCAGGCAACAAGCTTAATAACAGATATGGACCAACTGAAGATCCAGAAGCAGAGGACAGGAGTAGCGAGAGAAGTAGAAAACACATCTGCAAGGGAAATCGGGGGGAGAGGGGGAAGATGAAAATAACATACAGATGAATATAAAATGGAGATATCAAAGCAGATCTTAATTCTGAATAGACTGAAGTAGCTAACAAAATAGCTCTACGACTTTAAGAAAATACTAGTGAAGATAGAGAAGAACATGAACAGGCTACTTAGGGCAGTCATGCCATTTCCATCCACGAAGAATTTTTAAGAACCTGTTACACAGATGTTTGCGTAGCTCATTCTGCAACACAACAAAACAACCTGTCCAAGGTCCCAGCCAGGCTTATTTTCTATGAGCTTAATTTTGCCTCTTGACTAGCACTTTTGGTCCTAAACCTTTTTTTTTGTCTCAAGTTCTCCTTTTTTACTTACTGACTTCTGCAAACTCCATACTAGAGAGTGAGAAAATACTCATTATCTTAGGCCTCTGTCATTACTTCATAGCTCTACAAAACACAGAAAACCAAGGAGGAAGGACTGAAGACAACACAGCTTCATGAGTTGGCATCTTGGCATTGAAGAAAAGGTGTCAAATGCCCCCGACATTACCTTTAAAATTCTTTCCAGCCCATTAAGAGAGAAATGTACATAATCTACTATGAACTGAAGCAGTTTGACATTTGTAAAACCCATCCTAATTCTTTTCCTGCTGGCAGAAACTCAGTAGCCTACTTTTGTCACTAACCTATCACATGCAATTTGCCAAGATTCTTTTCAATTTCACTGTTCTACCTGGGCTTTCCCACAGCATCTTACAGACTACAAGGTGTGTGGGATTTTGATGAAAAATGATCACATTTCCCCCTGTACTCAGCACTAGTAAGACCTCCTTTTGAGTACTGCCTTCAGCTTTGGGCACCTCAATACCAGAAGGACATTGAGATGCTGGAGGCAGTACAACGAAGAGCAGTAATGAAGCTGGTGAAGGGCCTGCAAGGACAGGTCTGATGAGGAGCAGCTGGGGGAACTGGAGTTGTTTAGCCTGGAGAAAAGGACTTTGAAAGAAGTCCTTATTGCTCTTTACAACTACCTGAGAAGAGGTTTTAGAAAAGTGGGGAGGCTGGTCTTGTCTCCCAAGTCACTCGCAACAGGTCAAGAGAAAATGGCCTCAAGCTGTGCCAGGGGAGGTTTAGGTTGGCCATCAGGAAAAATTTCTTCCCTAAAACAGTGGTCAGGGATTGGAACAGGCTGCCCAGGGAACTAGGCCATCTGGAGGTGTTCAAAAAATGTGTAGATGTGGTGCCTGAAAGTATCAGTTAGTGGGCACGGTGAGGTTGCATTGACAGTTAGACTTTATGGTCCTGGAGGTCTCTTCCAATTTTAATCATTCTATGAAATAAGAGTCTTACCTCAGAGAACTATAGTGTGCCTGCTCCCTAGAACCAGTATCTACCAGCCTCTTGAGTAGAAGAGAGGCTGCTCGAGAGCAGCACACCTATTCAGGCAGGTTCACAGATTAAGTGCTACATACTGTGTCAAGGAGTAACACCAATAGAAGTATGACCAAAATGAAGTTGCAGATTCCAAGGAAAATTTATTTTGCTATAATCCATTACTGCAAACTAACTCAACAAAAGTTACAGTAGTATAAAACCAGTTTAAGTCTGAATAAAATCAAATTCTTTCCCTCAAAGGCAGAAATATATTTGATCATATTTTTAAGGCAATTATCTGCATTCTTTATGTGGTAAATACCAATTTTCTGAGTGTTAGATGCCAAGCACCACAAACCATTCAGACATAACCCGGAATATCTAAATTACATTACAAGATATTGGAGGAGATCACCATGACATTTTCACTGAAGAAACAGACAGCTCTGTTATTGTCTAGAACGCTGTCTGCTAGCTCCTAGATAACATCTGATTTTTAATTAAAATAGCACAAGCATATTCCGTTTACATTTTTTATGACTTTCCAAAAATACTTTGGACTTTAGCAGCTAGCAAGGCAACATTTGGGTGGAAAGAAACGCAAACTCTTTCACAGGAGTAGCAATGAGAGAGAAGAATTAGCACTGAAAGAAGAGAAATTTACCCACAAACCTAGCCAACACAGAGACACAGTGTGGAAAGTGGTAAAGAATGAAGCTACGCCCCACTATGACATACATTTCTCCACTGCTAGAAAGCAACTTGGTTTTCAGAGGTGAGTGATACTATAAAGGCCATGTTAAGCCTGAGTTTAAGCACTGTCTCATCTCATTTCTCAGAAAAGCATTTAAGCCAAGCAGCATTAGGGAGGCTGAAGAAGATGGCCGTTTCTCAGAGGAGGTTGAGGAAATGCCTCTTACTGCTTCTTGCTCTTACTTGCATCTTCTGAGTTGTGCCAGGAGAGAAATTCAAGAGTCCTCCCATGCCTTCCACCTCGAAGAGGCAACAGGTGCCTCTGTGTTCATTGAGAGGGGAATATAAGGAGAACTCCCAGCTCACCAGAGCCGCTCCAAGACCAGCAAAACCGCAGACTGTCTCTTTGCACAGCAAGGAAGTCAACTCTTTTGATCTATCACCTCCCAACTGGGCCGGCCTTACAACAACAGGCAGAGATAAAATTCAGCATAAACCTAGCCTGAAGCATAATCAGCCATTTGGGCTGCTCCTGTAAAAGAAGAAACACTACTTTGTTGTAACCGTCAAAACTTCTGGTTAAAGCTTTGCAGTGGCTGGGATATGAGAAGGTGACATCTAAAAAACCAATATAATTTCACATTTTATTATGAAGGTAAAAAATTATAAAGTCTATTTTTTGAAGTTTCGTATTAGAGAAAGAAAAAAAAGGGCTCTCAGGCAGAGACCTTGAATGTCAAATAATTTTTATGGCTACTGAATGGACCCTGAAAACCAGAGCATTTTAATAGAAGTGTCAGTCACAGTCTGTACCTACTTCCAAGCAAAATTACGACACTGGTGCTCAGTGAGACTTTTTTAAGCAACACATATACCAATACTAGGTGGCTAATCTGCAGGTTACTAAGACCAAGAAAACTCATTCAAGAACTGTGCATATTCTCAGCACTCATGCCTCCTACAATTCATGAGATCAAGTGAACTTATTGCAAAACCAGGCTCCTGGTTGGATTAAAATATCACTCCTAAACTAGGTATGGCTCTCTCTGCACCATACTTGTACAGTATTACCTAATCTCCTACAAATCATGACGTATCACTCACAAAGGTTCGTCACTTAAGGTCTTTCAGAAATAAGACTAACAACTCATAAACTTTGTCAAAATTAACAGGCGGGGTGGGGGACACGGTATTTTGAAATGGAAAATAATAATTGCCTTTTACCTACAAAGTATTTGCTAAGAAACTTTTTGATGTGAAAGAACAACCCTCTTGCATGAATTAGCAGCTGGAGCTCTATCACGTCTCTCCACATTTATCTTGCCAATGTAATGGCATTATACATATCCCTAAATGACATTTAAAAGTTCCTGTTGTCCCAGAGCTCTGGCAAGAGCAAAGGACTTCAAAGGTTAGCTTTCATGAGATGTTTCCACAGGTAACTGGTCATACTAGCATTTTCCATAGCAAAATTTGGTCTAGAGTATCTTGTGGAGATACTAACGTTTAGTTATTATTAGTTATTTAGTAATGATGCCTTCTTCTGTACTATAAGGGAACAGTACTTCTGCTACTGACAACAACACATTGTTCAATGCAGATAGTTCTGAAATACAGAGAAAAATCAGAACTGAATCTCTAACCAGATCAGACCTATGGAACCTGTAACCCAGAAAGTAGCTCTGCCCTTCTCCACCGCTTGCTCTGAGACTGAATTTCTGTGAAGCTCACCCAGAGACTGCCAGCTTGCTCACAAACACTGCACAACACCTCGCGGAGTGCAGAGCCACTGACTAACCAAAGTTTTGTTCCAAGACTACCCGATTTCTGCTTCAAAAAGTGACATTTCTGTAGCATTTTCAAGTTTCAACTACACACATTTTGTCTCTAAACAGTCACAAAAGACACTTACAAAGTCTCTACTATTAGTAGTATCCTTAATATCCTCTCAATCAGCTAAACTTCCTGTGTTGACCATGATTTTCTAAGGGAGTATTTGTGCCTGCTCTCCAGCACTGGCACAGATGAGGTTTGACCCAAGTGATTTGCCCCATGTTATTTCTCCAGCAGCTCATCTATACTGAGCTGTTAATCAGTTTGCTTTCATTCAAATTGTGGGTCAGATGGAATGAAGATGGGAACATGAAACTGCATAACTCATGTAAGGCAGCACATTTTATACCAGTTATTTAGCTTTCTTGGTGCTTAAGTGGTTTGTTTAGGCTTCAGTAGACTGAAAGGTCTCCCAAAATAGAAAAACACAGTGTTTCAGAGAAAAGGTTAAAATCACCCTGTGTATTCTGTGTTCTGGGTGAGAAAACTGTTGATAAACAACACCACACCTGCTATGAACTACCACAACAGCAATAACTGAATAAAAACATTTTAGCAGCCAAAGTATTCTAATTCAAAGCACAAAGCAAAATATTCAAAGCAAAGGAGAACGTATCCGGTATCAGGAGATTACGTACAGCTCTTGATTAGTACAGCCGTACTCCTGCTCTGTGTCCTTGACTAGAAACACCAAATAAGAAGAGTCTTATAGGATCTATACATAAGCTTGTAGATTTTTATATCTATATATATATATTTATATATAAATTCAAGATTAAACCTTCCATAAATCTGAGATTATTCTCCTTCCTAAAAATATCTGTTATAAGTACCAATGACGCAGTAATTTGGCACAGCAAAATACAGCCTGCTTTCCTTTGGAAGAAAGGAATTCATTTGGGATGCTAATCAACAAGGAGGAGAAAGCTTTCTGAAACTCAAGACTTACTAACCTCCTCGATATGACCATTCTTTTTCATTATTTCTCAGTTACATGGTCACAGACCACATGAAGAGAGATAACAGACAACCCGAGGCAGCCAGGGATACAGACAATAATCTTGTTTTCAGCAGAGGATCAAAACAAGCTCTCAGAAAACTAACTCTGGGTTTTATTTTCTTATAGAAGAAATACATTTGTTTCCCAGTGTGCTTGAGCAGCAGGAGATCTATGAGCAACCAAAATAACATGTTCCTCGGGCCCAGAAGAGCCGTAACTTGTTTTACTCACAGAGCACAAGAAGCTGCCTTCCCAAAGTGGCCTCTTCCCATCCTTCCACTGACAGACTACTTGCTGCATGTTCAGAACAGACACACTGAGGATCATCTCTAATTAGTATTTGTTGAAGCGTGTATATCACTCTCTGAGCAGTATATGGATTTGAAACCATCTAAGCTGCTAGTTCAGCAGTCAAAGTTTAAAATATGTAAGGTCTCAGTCATTCTTTTCTCCTTTCTCCTCTGTTGATACTGTAAGGTAAGAGAAACGCCAAAGAAATCTCCTGCTCGGCTGATGAGGCTAACAACAGTAGTGAAGTGCAGAGGAGACGGGTAAGAGAATAAAAAAATAATTCAAATGCCCTGGCTCACCATGAATGAAGCAAACAAAATCAAGCAAGAAGATCAGTAAATAAGAGTCATCTCTGCAGCGCTGTTAATCCAGGCCTAAGCACGCTCTATGGTTGAAACTTGTCAGTCACAGAGTGCTTAAAACTGACGAGGCTGCCTCTGTTTATCGGTAACACACCAACACATCCAATCCTCTTCTCTAAACCTGGCATTTACCCCCCTTCTGCTCTGGGCAAACTAGTCTTTTCATGCCAAGACAACAGCGTGCAGAAGAGTGATCCACAATGAAGATTATCTTCTCATCAGCACCGCGAAGAGCCATCTCTAACCTTACTACCAACCGCCTTTCAGTAAAAGGAACTATTTCATAGAAACATGGAATATCTTTGGTTGGAAGAAGCCTTTCAGATCATCAAGTCCAATCTTTGACCAGAGCTGCCAGGTTGCCACTAAACCATGTCCCTAAGGACCAGACATCATTTAAATCCCTCCAGGGATGGTGACTCCACCACTACCCTGGGCAACCTGTTCCAATGCCCAATAATCCTTGCAGTGAAGAAATTCTTCCTAACACCCAGCCTAAACCTCCCCTGGCACGGCTTTCAGCGATTTCCTCTGGTGCTATTGCTTGCCACCAGGGAGAAGAGACTATCCTCCTCCTTGTTCCAAACTCCTTTAAGGCAGTTGTAAAGAGCAATAAAGTCTACCCTTGGTCTTCTTTGCTCTAGGCTAAACAACTCCAGTTTCCTCACAGGACTTGTGCTCCAGACCCTTCATGAGCCTCACTGCCTGTCTCTGGACATTCACCACGATTTCAATGTCCTTCTTGCAGTGAGTGTCCCAGAACTGAACACAGTATTTGAGGTGCAGCCTCACCAGAGCTGAGTGTGACAATCACCTCTCTACTCTTGCTGGCCACACCATTTCTAGAACATGCCAGGATGCCTTCTTGACAACCTGGGCACACTGCTGGGTCACGTTCAGGTGACTGTTGATCAATAACTCCAGGTCCTTTTCTGAAGTGCTGATTTCCAACTACACACCCCCAAGTCTGTACCCTACCATGGGGTTGTTATGACCCAAGTGCACGACCTAGCACATGGCCTTGTTAAAGTTCATCGATCCAGTCTGTCTAGATTTCAACCAACAACAACCACCATGAAACTCACAATTTCAAGTGGCATAAACACCACCCTTGCACGCAGAAGCTGCTGTCAGAGTCAGGAAATCTCTATTTCATAGCATCATAGAATACTGGGGTTAGAAGGGACCTCTGGAGATTACCTAGTCCAACCCCAAACCTCATATTTTCCAATATGCTCTGCAAAATCTAACACAAAGTTTTCAGTAGGAAGAAGCAGGGAGAGAATTTTAAGAGATCTTTGTTGACAAAGCAAATTGAACAGTCTCTTTTCAATTATGGGACCATTTTTCATCTTATACTCTCAGAGAAAAGGAGGAGGCAAAGAAAGAACAACTGTAGTTTATAGCTCATATCAAAGAGTTCTGTATAATACATCTTCCAGCATGTTCTTTCTTTTAATCCACAAAAAAATAAGGAACATAAATTATCAATAGAGCAGCTAAATGTGTGAAGTTGAGTGTGTTTAATTGGAAGCCAGGAAAAGAAGCCTCACATGTGGAGTATGACAGTTCTTCATTTGGCACTGCTTTTGTAGCAGACAAATTATGATTTCAGAGGAGTAGATGCCATAGTACTCATGGAGGTGAACAACCTGGTTTCAAAGGATTGAAACAATGAGAACAGTTTCAAACAGTTCTTGCTCAGGCCTCCAGCAGTCAAACCAGTGATACATCTCCTATACTTTCTTCCTCAAGGCATCCTGTTCTAAGTCAAGAGAAGATACTAACATCTATCTTTCACACAATAAAATAGCGGTTGGTAAACAGTACACGTTCTTGGAGAGACGTGTCCCACAGATCCTGCTTCACGACAATACTCTAGTGCTCTCACTGCTGTTTTGTATTAGACTTCTCTAGTTTTATCTCCATCACATCTCACTGACACACAGAAAACCCAGACCAGATAACTGGCCTCCATGAACATGAGGGGTGACAATAAGATGTCTCAACTTTACTGCCCTTTACACAATAATCTGAACTACCCGTTTCATCAGATTAATTGAACAACCAAAGAAGACACTTCCCTGCCAGTATGGCAGAAACAAGAGGTCACAAGATCATCACAAGAGAATTCTTTTGGAGAGAAGTTAAAAATCATTATGTTCATACTCCAACAGCTTACTGTACCCTCTGTCTGTGGACTGGCAATTGAAAATTCCTCCTCTTCTGAACAGAGACATATATTCAAGCCCTGCTTCAGACACACTGAGCGATGTATGGGCGAGCTGCAGCCAGCCTTTGGCCCCAGTGGACAAAAACAACCAGTACAAAATGTGGCATGAAAGAGTGTCAAGGAAGTGTGATGGCTCAAATAACAAGAGCCGCGTGCTGAATGTTTACCTGCCAGTTGTGTGCACTGTACCGAGTCCTAACCATTTCTTTGGGTACTCTGCTGTCAAAAACTTCACATCTATTCAAAATGGTAAAACAAAAGTCACCGGAATACTGAACAATAAAGAAAATAAATCCAGGCGACACTCTGTGTTGTCTGAAATAAGAGAGCAACATTGCAAAGTGGTTTTTACCCCTCAAAAATACTGGGTTCAGAAGCCTTGACAATCAATTATAGACAATAGCCTATTTTTAGAAACAACATATAGAATTTGAAAGCAAAACTTAATATTAATATGTCAAGAGCAAAATAAGTTGAGTAAGCAAGTCTGCCAAAACAGCTTGAAGTTAATGAAAAGGCTAATCAAAGGAAACACATATCTTTTCATTTTCAAACTTTGAACTGTCATTGCATAAATATCCTCAGCAACAGATTCCTCTCTTGGTTTCGGTGCCAACAAGTAATATGAGTAACACGAGGGCCTAAGAAGTCACACACAGATATACACACACACAGCATTAGCACCTTTTGTTCTGAGATTATTTGCTACAACATTAAATTCTGGCCAGCTTCATTATTTATATACTTCTGATGTGAGCAGGTTTCAGTAACAGACACCAAAAATGAGGTCAAGTTGCTGGCTAGTGCTATACCTGTCTCTCAGAATGGAAGACCTATGAGAATCATACTCCATAACATAAACTGCATTACAGTGTAAATAAAATTTAACCCACGCAAATTGCCTGTGTTAAATACAGATGACAGGGTGCAAATGTTTTCCATAAAGATACAGCTATAAAGCATATTTATATCCAGAGGCATTAGGACAGTTCCTCATCCGTGGACAATTTCTCATTTTTAAACCTTTTGGTAAAACAAACGATTGCATCTATGCGTTGAATTTTACACACACAGTTTGCACAGTTTATTAGCGTTAGAAGGGACCTTCAAAGGCCATCAGCTCCAACCCTCCTGCTCAAGCAGGTTACAATTTACTGCAAAGCATAACCACCTAAAAAGCCTAACTTAACTACATAAAACCACATCCAGCCAGGTCTGAAACATCTCCAGAGATGGGGACTCCACAACCTCCCTGGACAACCCATTCCAATATTTTACCTTGATTGTAAAGAAGTTTCTCCTCAGATTGAGGTGAAACTTACTGTGTTTGAGCTTGCATCCATCACCCCTTGTCCTGTCTGACGCCATTGAAAAGAGAGGATTCCTTTCTCCTTGGCACCCAGCCCTCACGGATTTATAGACAGCAGTCAAATCCCCTCAGAGCCTTCTTTTGTCCAAACGAAAAGTTCCCAATGTTCTCAATCTCTCTTCATAAGGCAGTTGTTCCAGACTCCCAAACTGTGCAGGGGCCATGCTAATCTTCTCTGTATTGTTCCAATTTCAGTATATGTGCTGCCAGAGCGAGTTTAAATAGTTTTAAATAGTAATAGGCCAGGGTTTATGGTAAGAAATCAAATATAAATGTTATTTGGGTTTGTTAAATTAAAAAAACCTTTTTTAATGGCTTTGTTGATTTGATTGTATGATTAATTTGATAATTCTTGCATGTCTACAATACATATTTACAGCCTGAAGCCAAATTTGCAGCATATTAATTTAGAAATCCTCATGTCTAACTGCTGCAGTACTCTCAGTATCACTGTTCAGAGCAAATGAACGATGAAATCAAAAGCTTGATCGATGAAGTGCCACAAGGACAGAATTATCTGTGCTACATTATCTACCCACACGACCACATAATCTATCTAACCAAAGACGGAAAAGTAAAACAAAATACTACAATTCAAGAGCATCTTAATGCTTTTCACCACGCAGTTCCTATTTGTCAAGCTTTGCAAACACCCTCCTCAGTTCCAAAGAAAAGGAACATACGGCTTTTTCTCATGCAAGCAACATGCACATGGCATATTCACACAAGGCAATAGGATTTTACATTCTCATTATCCACATTTGGGTAAAATAATAAGTCACGGAGAGAAGGTTGAATAGTTAACTAGAAGCCATTTTGCACCACATCAGCATGTTGGTTTCTTGTGGAGCTCACTTAACAGCTCAGGACAAGCTGCTATTAGAGAAACAACATTTTGGGAAAATGCCATAGGTCTCAGAAAAATCACAGTGCTGATGTTGCAACTAATGATGCTGCCTCTGTCACCGAAACACAGTCCAATGACCCGATGAAAAATACCACAAATTCTCCTGTACTCACTTATTTTTACTAGATGGTGTAGCCTTTATGTCCTTTGTTAGCCATTCTCTCCCACCTAAGCCACTCTCAATGTATATTCCTGCACACACAAATGCCAGACAGAGCCAGAATGATGAACCCATCTTTGTTATTCCATCTCTTCACTAGCATGCAAGGATCTCTTCCCATGAAGGGTACTCAGGCTCATCTGTGTAATTCTGCAGATCTAGGACATGAGGTTTCAGCACAGGGTGTACACTGGCACAATAAAATACATCAGAAGTAGTTAACTGTGCTGTATTTTGTTTGTATTCCATAGAGCAAATGTACACAAGAATCACAAATTATGGTTTAGAATTACTAATTTACAGTGTAGACACACAAATCCTTGTTTTCTGAAAACAAGCAACGACCTATGCCCCACAGTATACATGTAATCCTACATTAGTCCTCAGAGCATATTTTAGCACTATTTATATTTACACTGAATTTAGATTAGACTATCTCAATTTCAAATTAATTTCTGAAGTAACAGAACGCTGGCAACAACACTGGGTATTTCTGAGAGGGAAGTAGAAGAAAAATAAACGAGAACGCTCAAATACCATTATTAACAGCCAACATTTACAAGCAATTTCTGTAGTACTTTCTTTGGAGTTCTTAAATGCCACATCACTTCAGACAAACAGAACCTGTATACACGTACATTACAAACCCACATAGCATCAACTGAAGTGGTTAGTCATGATTTTGTTTCTGAAACTAGGAAAAACTTTGTTCAACTAAGTCTTACTAAACAGTAATCAATTAATTGTCTTTTCAGGAGGTTTTACCTTGGCTTTTAAAAATCCAAAGAAACAGGTCACCTTCTATTTGGCTGTCTTAAAAGAGCTGTGTCCTAGAATTCTCACCAAATTCTCAGGATATTTACTCAATGAAGGGAGCCCAAGTCTTGTGATGACTTTATACTAGGTCTTTGTTCATCCCTTCTCTTGCAGTGTGTGTTCCCAGTGTCTTAGAAGAGCTGCAGGGTATTTCCTAAAATAGTTGATTAATACGATCAATAACCTGTACAATCTCCACCCTTTTTTATATGACAAATTCAGTAACAGGTGTTTTTCTCAAAGAAGAAATAATCTCTCTTGCTTCTGTGAATTCCTCAAAAAGTACAAGCAGCAACCTTGCCCAGGGAGGGGGTGGAGGCACCATCTCTGGAGGGGATTAAAAGTTGGGTAGACATGATGTTTCAGGAGATGGTTTAGCAGTTAAGAGTTTTAGGGTAGATAGTTGGATTTTATGATCTTGAAGGCCTTTTCCAACCCTGATGATTCTGTAACTTACTTTCTGTATATCATCTTATCTGTCAGAACACCATCATTACAGGGCATTCATTTCATGCTCTCTTTACTTCTCCATCTTACTATTTACCATGGTGTACTCTAAACCAAGTTTTTCCCCTTTAAAAGATAAAAATCCATCCATCCAAAATCTTCACAGCCATGAACAAAAAAGGTATTCAGTACCTCCTAATTCCAGACAGCACTTACCACTCACTAGAACAATTTGAACTTTAACGATCAAACAATAGCTTAATCCTGAGAAATCTAAATTAGCACAAACTACTCCTAAGACAGGACAGGAGTCAAGTGTCATTCTAAAGTGTTGTACAGATTGCTTTTTTTAAAAGCCAAACCACAACTTTACAATACACCCCAGCATTTATAAAACTCGATGTTTATAACGTCAGACAAATGACTCATGTATTCTGAATAAAACACCACTTTTGCAGTGTTGATCTGAATACACATTACCATTCTGTAATCCTTCTCCTAATTATGTGGTTTGGATTAATTTATCCTTGGCTAGCATTGTCAGCCACCTGCTCTTAACTGAGCTGTACATCACTACTAGACAACTGAAATCAATATAACTACTCAAGGTCTAAGACAACTTGGTGGGCTAAAGACTGCCAAAGCCTTTTATAACTGTCAGATAAACTGTCTTTATAAAATCCCCAATCATCATATTTAATAGGTCATGAGTCTCAATGCAACTGACAGTAAAAACAAGAAGATTAAGGAAACAGGAAATTTGTAAGGCTTTATACATTCCTGAAGTGCTTTGTGTTTTACATTATGGTTCAGTTCTGGTCGGTCCTTCAGATAAGGTGTCTGTTTGACTTATATTCAGAAGTGATGTATTTCAAGAGGAAAAAACATAAAATTAAGGATTTCCTTTCTGGTTTGGTTGGACCCTTTTCTTCATGCCTCAAACATACTAAAAAATAACCACCCTGAAATCTGTTGCTGCTCACACAGGCAATTTGCGAGATTTCTAGCTTTGATTGATACAGAGTTTTTCCCTTTCCTAATTTTCTCAATTTGGCTTAGAAAAACTGTCTACACATTTTAAGTTTGGCACTTAATATGTAGTAATATGGAGAAAATTGATAGGCAAAATCTACAAGTGTGACTATGCTACATATGAGCTTCTTCAGCTAGATTCAATTTAGCATTCATGAAAAAAAATCACATCAAATGCAATGAAGTGAGCTGTCTTCCACTTTTCCACAAGAGTCAACAGAGTAGCAACAGCAGCTGTATTACATTTCCCACTCCGGATGTTCTACTCCCTGGAAGAATTTCCTCCAAAGGAGCTACAATTTCTTTTTACAGTGAATCAGTTCACTGTCGAAACTATTCCGATTAGTAAGTGAGCAATTTCATTTTGCTGACTGTAGGAGAAAGATATAATAATAGATTTAAGCTACCAGTTAATTTATTTGGCACCTAGTAAGGAAACTGTTACTGCTACTAGGACAACGTAAAACTTTAACAAAGACAGGTCTTCTTTGTAGTGGCTGGGCAAGTGGACAGTAGACTACTTCCCAGTCATGTAATTTTGTATTTACTTCTTTTTACATCTGTAAGTTATGTATCATGGTGGAGCAGGGCGATGCGTGTCTGAAAAGAACCCCCACAGTCAAATCCGTAAACCAGGTATTGGCAGAGGAGGGGACAGGGAGGAAAGAGAGAAGAAGAAAAATTAAGCAAAGCTCTGTCTGAAAAGAAAGGAGGGAAGCCTTAGGAACAGCCAGGCATTATCAGCCTGTATGGGACTGCTGAGTCTATAAAAGATTAACGGGGCCGCTGAGTGAGCTGCTACTGCTATCAGCACACACATCTCACAGACCACATCAGCTCTAACTCTGTAAATGTTGGAGGAGAAACAAGATTTCAGATGAGAAAACTAAAGATAATTTCTGAGATATGAACGAAATCTCTACTTTCCCCACGCTGTTAACAGAAATAATTGAAAAGTTCTGTGTTGGTAACTCCGACGGTGAGAAACAAAACAACGGAAAGCGGGAGACAGAAACACGGGCTTTACTAGGCAATGAAGTCCCAACTCAAAACCAGCCTCCATTAGCTGTAGAACTCACAGTCTGCCTGGGTGTAGCAGACACAAAAAAAAATCCTTCGCAGTGTCCAGAGACACTTTGTTCTCTGTTTTTAATTAATTTCAGACAGATTGTTAGGCTTTCCAGAGCCTGGTTTGTCACAAGACGAGGTCAGAAGAGCTCTTGTAGCAAGAGAAAGAATTGGTATTTAGCAGGAATAAAGCAACTGTTCTGTCTCGCTACTGAACTTCCTTTCCACAGGGACTAACACAGCTCATAGGACATTCTTAGCTCAGTCTGTGGTAAAGAGAAAAGAAACAAACCAACCCAAAGAAACACCACAGACTCGTTCTAGGAAACATAACCACAAAGAATTTGCAGACAGAATTGTTCCTTTACATAAACTATAACTGACTGCTAAGCATCTCTCCCATACTATAATGCCATCTCTACACTGGAATTTGGTCTTCGTAAGTGGTCACAGAAGCAAGTAAAATACATGTACCGGCCATCCATTCTGACTGGTCGACAGCAGACCAGTTTCAATATTTTGATAACACTCAAGAGAAGAGTGAGCTATCCAAAACCGTGTAAAATGCAAACCCTTCGAAACCATGCACATCAAAAGCTGCGTGGATGTGTAACCTGTCACTGAAGTGTAGCCAACTATGAAGCTAAGGCATGGGTGCCACCCCCTGCTAGCCAGAAAGCTATTTCAAGAGAGCAATTTCTCTGACTGACATTGCTAAAGAAGGCAGAATGTAATCACCTGAGCCAAAATAGGATACAGGTTCAACTGGATCTTTAATGACCAGAAGTGTTTAGAGCTTTCATTTCACGTCTCATTCAAAAGATAAATGAGTACCATTCCAAAGATTACACTGCCAGCATACACACAATGTCTCTTCAGAAAAAAAACAAACCCAAGAAAGAAAGGGGATTTCACTTTTCACATAAAAACTCCACCATTTATGTTTGTCCCTGAGATGACTGATCTACTTAGTAGATAGTGCATGTTGAAAGAAATAATTCAGATGTTACACAGCTTAAGTAGTAGAAAGCTTCAGTTACTGAACTGCCTGAGTTGCAGTTGCTCTTTTTAACAGCAAAAAAAGAAAGAAGACTGATGTATTTAGGAAGAACTCCATTTCTGCAAATGTGAAGGACTGAACAGATTTTTATCATAACATTATTAAAGGATTGAAAATAAGGTCCTTGATATTGAGTATGACTGTTATTTTAAATCTAGTTCAATCATAAGTGAATGAGCAGAGAAAACTTTCAACCAGAACAATCCAAGTTACTTTTACGTTTTTTACAAACCTTACACTAAGCACAGTATTATTTTAACATCTTGCCTATTATTTCTCTGGGGAATACAGAAGTGAACAAAAGCCTTGTTAAGTATCCCTGGAGGGATTCAAAGGAGACGCAGATGTAGCACTTCCAGGCACAGGTTAGTGGTGGACTTGGCAGTGCTGGGTTAACAGTTGGACTCAGTGATCTTAAAGATCTTTTTCTTCCAAAGTGATTCTGTGATTCTAACAGAAGCAGTAGGAATCTGCACAGTGAGTTTGTGAGCTCTGGATCTGGAACAGCTTTCAAAGCTACACTTTCTACAAGATAGATTCACATGCCTTTGGCAACATCTGACAGGTGCTACTCCGTTGTTTGTTTTGGTCCTTCACCAGGCATGATGTGGTGGATTATCCAGAGAAAAGTTAACTGTGAAGGGGAGTCTCTGGGTCCATCATGCAGATGTATCGCAATCAAACACACTACGGATGGCAATAAAATTGTTTCTCTCAATACAGAACATGCCTTGTAAGAGGAAGAGAAAGTTTTTATATCACCAAAACTTCCTATTTAATTTCTTCTCTGCACATACCTAAATACATTCCTAAAGGAAAACCTGTCAAGTCCAAAAACTGATTTCAACTCATCAGATTCTGCAAAGAGCCACCTCCTCCTCTTGTAGGCTTTTTTTAACTGTAGTATTGTAAAACAACCACCCAATTTCAGAGTCTTCCCAGAGTAGACCATTGAAAACCAAGGCTGTTACACCCACAAGAACAGATGCCCAAAAGGACTGAAATTCAACACAAGCGTAGATTAAGTTGAGGCTATCTCCGTTAATAAAGGATGACACGGCTTCAGTATGGGTTTAACTCACATTTGCACCCTAAATCCTACAGAAAAATAAGTGGGTTATTTTTCCTCCTTGTATGTAAACAGCAGTCTACGTAAGTCACATAAGACAGCGATTAGTGCTACTTTATTTGCCTTCCAAGGGTTATATGAATAAGAACATGATCTCTCCCTATGCACGGCAGCCCAACGAACGCAAGTGGAGGTGGCGATCGCTTTTGTGGCAATGAATTCCTATCAACACAGGAAAAGTTCTTGCTGTTCACACAACTTTTTTCTCAACTTAAAGTGTTCTTTTCATGGTGTAATTTTTCAAGGGAAAAAGAGTCTTTAATTAAAAGAAGAAAAAATGCAGGAAAACTGACTTTTTGTCAGAACTAAGCACACAGTAACCTCTGCAACAGCAGCATGCTGTTTTCCATTCCTTCCACTTGTCACATTATTTCTCAAAAGAAACTGTTTTCTGGTGCAGGTGCTGATGACTGAGGCACATTTCCTCTCATTACACCTTGAATAACTTCAGAGAGATCACCGCTGAGACACATCGGCACGCCCTGTAGTAAACTTCAGCAGAAAAAAGGCTCAGTGTAGTAATCTCTTCAGTTGTACACATTCTCTACAGACTGAATTCTCTACACAGTTTGAATAGGATGTTACTCCTAGATTACCTAGTTAGGTCTGTGTCACAGATCAATGAGTTAGAAACCACATATTTATCATTGGCAACAGCGACTCACACAGCTCATTGCACGTAAGATCCCCCACTCTAAACGCTGTTATTTTGCTAGAGACATTTATTTTTCATTTAGCTAATTAAATTGTACCAGATTCAAAAGCTTCGCTCAGATGAAATTCTCACTACAGCCAAGAGGATTTCTGTCTTGAAAAAAAGCAGGTAGCTGTCTGCACCTGCTCTGCACTCCTGGAGTTACATCACTAGCTTACCAGGAAGTTTAAACACTCCTGGTTGATTCTCCAGTCAAGAGCAGGCTATCTGTAAGAAAAAGTAAGGTGGCTACAGCACATTAAACTCAGTAACATCATCTAAATACTGCCTGTAATTGGATAGACTGAGGTATTTTATGTTTAGTTAATCCAGAAATACCAGTCTGTTATTTCCCGAGAATTTTCTGGTTTTCACTGATGTAGGCATCTGTCTGAAAGAACAAAAAATAAAGGGAGGCACAGTGTCCTGACAAACTAGGTTATACAATTAGCATCATTACACTGCATGCAGACTTGGCGGGCTTTTTTTAATTAACTACAGAGAAATGAGATATGGGTTTTAGCTAATCCTACATGGATTGTAGTTAATCCATCATGAAATAGGTATTTTAAAGCAACCATCTTTTCTGAACAGTTCACATCACAAGAAATACTTCACATAATGCCTTAGTTGGAAATGGAAGTTTCATTAAGATATGAATTTATCTGCTTCAATACAAATATTTGCTCACATTTTTGAGTGCCTTCTAGTTCTCTGTTTTTTTAATAAATTCAGTGGTGAATTTGCCACTTAAAAATTTTCCATGCTACTGCCTCCATCCTATTCTTGGCATCCACAAGGAAAATGGAACAGATTTTTAAAACATTTTGTACAGAAAGTGGGGAAGATGTTCCTGGTGTTAAACTCTTTGAACACTCAGGGACTGAGCACCTCAAGAAAGAGCCAAAGCACTAGGTCAGTCTGAGCAAGGCTTTTGCACAGCATTCTGCTGTGTAGGCTGCAGGCTGGAGGAAGTTCAGAGAGGATGAAGACCTTTTATATTTAGAACATTGCAGTTTACTGCAGCTCAGTTTAACTTTCTCTTTCTAAACATGATGTTTGTCCTGTAGTACATAATTAGAACTTACGGCTGAATTAACATCTAACACTGTGTAGAGCAGCACGCAAAACAAAGAAAAGAGGAACAAACTAACCTCCCTTTTCCCCAATGATTTCCACGTGCTAAGTAGAGGGCAAAGAATGTCCCTTACATTTGTGACCTGTTTAGCTAAAATAGCCAGTACTCCTCTGCACATGCTCTTCTCTTGCCCAGGAAAGACAAGCAGCTCCTTTTTGCCGTCACCCCTGCACTGGGCTCTGCATCTTCCAGTCACAGGACAAAACCAAACCCTACAAGCATCCAAAGACAAGGTCTCCTTCACAGGGATGAGCCACTGCATGACAGCACACACAGAGTGTAAGGCACAACCCGAGTGTGTGTTTTTGCTAAGAAGCTCCCTACAGAGCAGAGCTTGCAGCAAGCCCAGCCCCAGGGAAACAAGGGACTCTCACCTGACCTCCCCCTTTCACTTCTGTTATGGTTTTCAAAACTGTAAGCAGAACCTGTAAGCTTAATTTGTATGTTTTCTGCAAACAGGTCTGAGGGGGTTTGGAGTTCCAGTTTCAGATTTCTGCCATGACCCTTCCCCTTCTTCTTCCAGAGTCCATCCTGGCTTCTTTCTCATCTCTGAGTTGGAGAGGAGGCATAATGTCTCTGAGCTGGATGTGGCAGCTATCTTGCCCTGGAAACATGGTGGCTTTCTAGACAGCATGGAGTCTTGGAGATCAGTGGATTTCCATGGTTTGCTGAAATGGAGAGTTTTGTCCTTGTCCATGGCTGTAGCATTTTGGAGGAAAGCACCTGGAACAGAGAGCTGGGCATTAAAATACCTGCTGGTGCCGAGAGACCTCAGTTGAAACTTCAGGGACATCGTGGTTCTACTGAAGCAGGAGCTGTTGGAAGGCTATTTTCTCTTTTGAGGGTTTGGCTATTAAGGCTTGTGCTCAGGTATATAAGAACATATGTCTTTGTGTGTATGTCTTTTATGTAGGGCTTTTTTGTAGGTGATGAATTAATTGCCCTGTTGCCTTTCTCCCAAAATTGAGTAAGTTTACATTTTTCACCTGCAGTTCATAAGGGTTTTTCTCCAACCCCCCCCCCCCCGTATTGTTTTTTAATTCCTGCCCATTAGCACTTTAGCTAAATTAACTGCTTTAAAGTGTCATTGGGGTTTTTAACCCATGACAACTTTGCACAGGTAGTTAATCCAATGCAGACATTGGGTGGCTAGCTCTACTGGTTGCCACTAGCAGCTAGTGTCATGAGACTGGGGATGAGTGGGGGCTTATAGAATGCATTTAGTGGAAGGATTCTTGCAAAGACACTCCACCTGATACAGCTCAAGTACCTGCCCATCTGAACAGTGCTCTTCTACTCCTGCATCTTCTGAAAATCCGGAGTTTAGTCTGCCTCCTCCCATGAAGAGCGGCAGGTGGTTTGCTCACGTAGAACTTGACTCAGTCGCTAAATTCTGATGCACTACACAACCATTTTGCTTTATGAAAGCTATGCTTATTAGTCCTCACTACACCAAGTCAATTTTCAATACCTAGTCAGTTCACCTCATGCTGCTACAAGGACCACTCATCTCTAATTTCAAGACAATTGCTAAAAGGTCTTTAAGAGTTTGAACACAGGTTACTCTCCAACACTTTAGCAGGGTACCTCAATCTGAAGAAGATGGTAATTTTTTTTTGTTTGGAGATCCTCCTTTTGTTAATTGCTTCTTTATCACTGAAGATCTAGAAGAACCACCACATCTTTTGCTTCCTACTCCCTGCATTGCATTCCAAAGCACTTAATGTACTTTTCTGTTCAGATTTTTCATTGCCCACTTTTCAGCAAGAAAGACACAGTGAAATCTTGCTCCAGAAGAAAAGGAAGATGCAAAGCTGCTGACTTAATGAAATCACACCCATTCATTTCTTTAAATATCACATGGATTTTCAGCTCACTACTCGGGTGACTACAGAATAATAAAACAGAGCAGCTATTTTCATAAGGTCTATAATAAGTTCTACAGTGGGTCTGTAAAAGATATTAGTCCAAAAGCACCCAGAAACGGAACATGATGGTAAGTCAAGACACTATTAAAATGTATTTTTCATAACACTTGTTAAGAGAATAAAGGTTTCAGAATCTGGGTTAGAATTTTACATGCACTTTGAAGTTGGATAAATGACCTTTTGATTACATCGGTTTGCATGAATCCAAATGCAAATTAGAATTCACCTAGCTAAATCATGTCTTTCTCTTGTCTAAATAAACCCACATCCTTACATAATACCTGACTTGTCCAGCTGGCATATAGACACTGGTCAGGGTGAAGTCAGTGGAACAAGCGAAGAATTTTAAAGTGTAGGAGCCTACAGTGGCAGGCATAATGCCAGACAGGATAAGAAAAAGAAACCAATTTCTAAATGCAAGTTTTGAGGACAAAAGTGGGGCAGAAAAAAACAACACCATTTTCTCAGAGTTACAAAAATACTGTGCCACTCACAAAGTCAGAAGACTATACTGAGCATCACATGTCCACCAAAGCTGCTCTGTATCACTCAGTTCCTCAGGCAAAACTGACTCAGGGAATTCAGTTCAATCAATTCAGAGCAGGGTACAGAGAAATAAAAACTAAATCTTAAAATATTTCTCCCCCCACCACTCCCTTCTTTGCTGGCTCAACCTAATTCCTTCCTTCGATGGTACATTAGGACTGGGAACAGGGATCATAATCATGTGTTGTTCCTGCTGTCCTTTCCTGTAAAGGCTGAAGATTCCTCACATGCTTTACATGCTTTAGGTGTGGGCTCCTCTCTCTCCTTGAGTCCACAGGTCCTGCCAGGAGCCTGCTCCAGGGTGGGCTCTTCATGGGTTCGCAGACTGTTTTGGGCATCGTCCTGCTCTGGTATGGGGTCCTCCATGGGCTGCATGGGAATCTCTACTTTGGCACCTGGAACACCTCCTCCTACCCATCTTCACCGACTTCGGTGTCTGCAGAGATGCTTGTTTCACATATCATCACTTTTGTCTTCAGGTGCTATTGCACAGGGTTTTTTAGCCCAACTTCTTAAATGCATTTTCATAGAGGCGCTACCACCTCCCCTGCTCAGCCTTGGCTAGCAGCGGGTCCACCTTGGAGTTGGCTGGTACTGGTTCTATTGGACATGGGGGAAATTTCTAGCAGCTTTTCTAGCAGCTTCTCACAGAAGCCACCACTGTAGCCCTTCCACTACCAAAACTTTGCCAGGTAAACCAAATACATACAACCAGAGCACATACAAATAATAAAATATTAGACTGCTCTGACAGCTGGAGTGTCAAGATACCATCTTAGCTAACAGAACAGATTAATAGAGCAGATATTCCTTTCATTACAAACAAAAATACATAGACCCGGACACCTGAACACAACAAACTATGCAGCAACAGAAAAGAATCCCCACCCTAAATTCAGTGCCTGCTTAATGCTTTTCCTGGCCTTTAAAACTAAACTTTTAGAGTCTACGAAGCAGTGTACGTACTACAAAAACTAGTCCAGTCAGCAAGGAGGATGAATGGTGTTCTTGGTCTGGGAGATTTCCCTTTTCTTTAGCATGGTAGTGTGAGACAGAACAACTTTTTTTTTCCACTGAAGATTACCTGTTGATTTACAGGCAGATGGCCCCTTGATCCTCAGAGACAGTCTTAATAAAATTTTTCTAGTAGATCTTCTTTGATCTATTCCTGGATATCTCTACAAATGACAGCTTTGGTTCTTCTGTCACATTAAGACATCACCTCTTGCCATTTTGCAATAAGAACCACTAGGGCAGATGCTGTAAACGGCTTGGCAGCAAATGGAGCAGAGTAACCCTAGACATGTGGAGCATCTGTCACACCCTCAGGAGCACTGTATCTACCACAGCCACCACTTTGTTTAATAAGCAAAAAAATCATTCACTTCACCCTTCCTATCACACACTATATTGGCTTTGCCTCACCTGAAGTGAGAAACTTTAGAAAGAATCTCATGCAAAGCCTTCTGCCCACAGCTGCACAGCTGGTTTCTTTCCCAAAATAAACCTTGGGTTGTATTTTACAAAAGATCTTAGCTAGAGAAAGGTAGGGAGTTTTGACATTTAGCTTACTACACTCACTGAAAAAAATCCATTTCTCTGCTTTGCTTTGGGTTTTGTTTGCTTATTTTCTTTAGCCAGGTTCCTCAACAGCACTGTCTTTGATAGCTGCAGAACTAAAGATTGATTCAGCTCAGGAACCAAAGAAATAGCACATGGAAATAAAATTCCGACTTTTTTCTACCTCATGTCCAAAGGAACACAAATCGTAGGGAGTTTCCCCAGAGGACTGCAGAAGACAGTATATTCCTGAAGAAGCAATTTAAGAGACAAGTACACAAAGAAATATGCAGCTTCTTAGACAACAACTGCAGATACTGCCAACCATTATAAAACAAATCAGCTAAATATCTCCTTATTTTCTTGATATATAAATAACATAGACATCTGCGAGACACAAGTGCAGCAACGTTTCATTCCACACCCATGACTGCACTGAAGAGTCCACGTACAACTAAAACAGTCATGCAAGTGTTGACTTTTAACATTTATTTATTTTTCATTCACAATACAATTGTTTGGATCCCATGCATGTTTCTCAGCCATGGCATATACTGAAAAATGACCCCTTGTCCCGATATCAGACAGCCTTTTGTCTGTGCAGTCCAACACAACACACAAATAGCCCCAGTAATTATTACGTCCTGATGCTTTGCTGCCATGACCTCCCCTTGCTTCTGACTGCAGTCAGCAAGTAATTCTCTGACAGCACTCTATCATTATGTGACAAAAATGTTCTCTGGTACTTTTCAAAAAACATAAATACACACGCAGCTACCTTGAAAGTAGTTATGTCTCTGAGGTCCAGCCTACACTATGTCCTTCCAATCTACCAGAAACATAAACCCCATTCCTCGAGTAGTAGCTCCAACAATGGCTATTGGGAGCCAGGTGAGCAAAGATGTGGAGTATTTGCTTTGAATCCTTCAGGAGGTGATGCCCCATCGCTGCCAAAGCCTTCATGCAGAGTTTGGGAAAACGGTGCACTTTCCTTGACTTGGCCTTCACTGGGAAGCCATGGATTCAAATCTTTCTAGTGTTTCCTGCTCATTGCCCTAGGTTATGATCTGTACAGAGAGGTACTTAACTAACTCCCGTAGTGTCTGTGTCTGTCAGCACCAGTCACCACTGCAGAGCTGCAGAGAAGCTAGTATGCGTTTCTCAGTCCCATTCACAGGACCCTAGCACATGCAGGCAGGGGTTCAAGGAATGCTGCAATTTCTAGGCACTCAATCATATGTTTGCTCCTGCCTTTGACGTTGTAGATTGTTCTGCCTCTCTCATCCTCACCACTTCATCAGTGGCAGTAGGGACTAACATTCCAAAAGGACAGAATAATGGCAAACACCGCCTACGAAACCAGCATGAAAACTCCTCTGACTCCTCTGTGGTTCTTCCACAGAGAAAAGCAGCTCCAAGAGTAACAGGATAGGTTTTTTCTCTTTTTTTTGGATGTCACAAAAACATGAGATGGAGAAAACTAACTGGAAAACTGACACTTGAATCCATGTTGCCAAGAACTCTCATGGAGTGCTATGTGCGTCCTCTCTGCACACCAAACCATCTCTCAGAACTCTTTACCAGGGAGATCCCCGCCAAGGATGCACCTGGGTTTAACCAACACAGTTGGTTAAACTGCCTATCTCCAGCTCAGCTGTCAGGCACGAACATGCTGGCACCATAGAGCAGCATCAGCAAAAATTGTAACAATAAACCTTTGCTGCACAATATCACAACTGTGTTAAATACGATCACAAATAGTGATCACAGAGATCAGTGATTTCAGCCCTGTCCAGCCAAACACAAATCAAGAGAGGAAGGATCACCTGACAGTACACCTCAGTTTGTAGTCCATCTTCAAAAGAAAAGGCATCCCCACAACTGTTACGATGATTCCTTGTTGCAGGCAAAGCAACTGGCAAGAGGTAATTCTTCCTAGCAGCATGCTGAATTATATATTTGTATATGAGCCATAAATGTGTATTTTAATTTCACCTGAGTAAATTACCAACATAAATCCTACCCTTCTCAAATACCTCTGAAATTTTAATTAACCTAATATCACCATTTCAACCAGGCAGTCAGAAACGATGAGTAACATATGATTCATATTCAGCAGCAAACACACCTGCTTTTCAACACCACTTCTAATTTCTGCTTCGTTTTGCCCTTTACACAATGTTGAAGCCAATTTGGGTCATCCTGTTTCGAGCTGATGACAAGTCCCTTCAGCTCACAAATAATGTATAAGGAATTGCTGTGTTGTCGGTTTGAAGGACATTTTTAATGCACTGTGGTGAACAGAATACATTACCAAAACACATCTTTACTTCCGATATGCATCAGTTCACCATCAGCTTCCACCAAACAAGATTTTACCAGGAACATTTAAGCACTGTCTCACCATTTTACCACCTTTGGTCTATGGCATAAATGGCTGAGGGACTGCTACCATATGTTGTATTTAACAAACTACTTATTTCTAACATTTCAGACAACACAGGGAGCGGAAACCCCAAACAGCCAGTTCTTTTGAATACTTCAGATGTCCTTTACAAACACTGCAACAAACAGCAGTGAGACTACAAGGAAGTCTTTACTGAACGGCCTTCTCTTCCTGAGGAAGCAGGGAAGCAAAGGGAAGGCTGCTTCAAAGGCATCTCATCACCTTTCTACTCTGAACATTCAGTTTTTCCAGGACACACACCTTCAGAAGGCTGAAGCTTTTCTCACAGAGATCTGATATGCACTTAACTACTGAAATATGTGCGCGACGTAAGGAATGTCTGCTGAAGTTTTCAAACACTAACACAAGGAAAACGTAACAGCTTCTCTCACACAAAGCCCTCTTCATTCTCAAGCCAGTTCATACATTGGATTCCTCAAAGTTACCATCATTAGCTTGACTTGTAGCATGCTACTAGATCACATACATCTTCATAGGGAAAAATAAACTTCCTTCTGGTTCAAGTTGTATAGATTTTACACACAGAAGCTAGCTCCTGCTGACATCTACCTACAAATTTATTGATGTAACGAGAGCACCGTGCCTGCCGTGTTGCCTTTACTTGGTGTGCTAACTCATACTGTAGCTCAAAACAATACAAAACCCATGAAAACATAAGGAGTCAACACCGGTTATGTCATCCATTTATCAGTTTTAAACCATCACTTCAGCAATTCACATACTCTGTGTCTAGTTATAAGAGTCTCTTTCATAGCTGTAAGGCAAAAGATAGTTCCAAGACTCTTGGGTGAAAGAAACCTGGGTAGGGGAGCTGAGTGCTGTCCTGCATCCCTCTGACTGTACTGTTTCCTCTGAACAACCTGTGTTTTAGAAAGGAATGAGCAAATTCTACATGGGGGAGGATAACAAGCAGGATGGACTAGAGGCTGGGGAGCTGTGGTATGTGGGGCTTTGAGGCTCTTCTTGTATATTCACGTATATTGCGTGTACTTAGTGCTGAATGTCAGGAGGCTTGGGAGCTTCTTTCTATTTAAAACAAATAACCCAAGGCTGTAGGGGGAAAAAAAAGCAGTATACAAATTTATTCAAGATTATATGAAAATGTTACTGTTCTAGATCATGCCTAGATAATTAGAAACAATGCTGACAACTAGAATCTATGGGGTTTTGGTATGCAGTGATTTGAGCACATCCATAAAAAGCTTTAGCAGTTTTCACAAGCTCCTGAAAGCAGATTTGTTTACAATCAGGCTTAAGTTGCTTTGCGTTATAGAATAAGAATGTATTAAACAGACAGTGCTGCACACAAATTGCTGAACAGTCTCTGAGTGACAAGTGGTTCCAGTGATTTAACTTATCCTTTAACTGTTACTTGTTGGTTTTCTATTGTCTTCTTCCTTAAAAACACTTATCAGTTATAACTTCATCCGTACTAGCATCACCACCTGCATTAACAGGATTCCACAGCAATCCACTCTATTTCCACCATCAAAGCCAAGTGCAAAAGGTTTATTAACAAACACAAAATGCAAAAAACCTCTTATCATTGGGTTATTTAAATGAAATACGACCTCAATAAATACTGACTAAAGTAAAACCCCAAATCTGCTTTATAAGGAATCTAGTTGAGTCTAACATGGAATTCTGTAAGATCCCTGCCTTCTCCTTTAAAGTAGACAAGGAATCAGGTCTGTGTGAAACAGAGAAAGTTGGGACTGAGGCTGTCAGAAGCAAATCTTGAAACGGGAAAATAACAACTGGGGAAAAGCTGAATCAAATCATTACCAGTGAGATATATTTGAACAGGCTGCAATTCTACGGAAATTGGTGGCCTCAGTGACTTAGATACAAATCACATTTTTATAATTGGATAACTCCAAGCAAAAAGCAAGCACCCAGATTCACACGAGTTCAGAAAAAGCAGAAGGTAACCTTGAGCTTGCACAACAGAAAATAGGTGGAGTCAGTATTTTTCACCTGTTCCATCCCCTGTAACTAACTAAAAGCATCTGCTGGAAGCAAAAGCGGACACATCCATGACTGTCTAGAACTTTCATGTTTAACACTAGCTTTCATTTAGGAAAATGAAGGCATGGAATAGTTGTATCTTTACTGAAGAGAAAATACCAAGCACAATGAATGAATGTAAAGCAACTATTTCTTAACTCAGCAGATCACATTTTTATTGCCAAAGAATAAAGTGTGTTTCTGTAAAGCTTTACCTTTCTCACAATGGCTTCCCGTGAATCCAGAAGGACAGACACATTTGTTAGGGGCTACACAAGTCCCACCATATCTACACCCTTCTTCACAGAATGCTGAAAAAAAGAAGAAAAAAAGATTATGTGGGTATTTCTTTAAAAAAAAAAAATTAAACATCTACAAGATCGTAAGAATAACACCCAAATTCCAAGCAATTGGAAGAATTCAACATATTAGGATTCAGCCCACCTGCAATCACAAAGAGAAGTAACTCACTTAAATGACATAAGGAAAAAAATCTCAGATTACACCGTAGGCAAATCAGTAATAAAAGATTAATAACCATCTGGGAGAAGAGAGGGGAAAAATAAAGTGTTCCATTTTAATGGGGCTGATCTTTCAATTATACCAGTATGAGTGTTACACTCCAGTACTCTGGTGAACGACAGAAAACAGGCTGGTCAGATGCTGTTAACTACTTTGGTTCTCATTTCTATCAATTACACTTTACTGCAAGGTCTAAACGCACAATATCTTCATAATTTTTTTAAGTATAAGGTAAATTCCTCTTGCTTATAGCAAGCTCAGCAGCAAGTCCACTAGCCGTGCAAGAAGTATGCTTGCAGGTTACTGCTATTCTTTTCTCTGTTTAATGTGTGTATTCAAGTGATGGGACTGAGGTAACAAGAGGAAAGGAAGCAGCAAGCACCAGGACATGATCTATTTTCTGCTGCTCAGGTAGCTCGAGTAATACCTTTACTAGGTCTAAGAGCAGGTTCTACCCACACCACACTCCCCACCCTCTCCTAGGTATTTATTGAACTCCACAAGTTACTCAGTGGGTTTGACTGAACTTACAAGGGAAGTTACAATTAATATTTAAACAGCAGCTCTCTGCATCTGAGCTAATAACAGAATTGTAAAGTGTTTCCTGCAAGCTAAAATCACAGATGGAGTGTTGGCAAAGAGATGTTACAAAAGCTATGAAAAAGCTTAAAGTGCTAGACAACAGAATAAATGTTTAAGATTTATTTTCCAATACCCTAAAAAGGAAAATTAAGCTAATAAAGTATCAAACATTAAAAAGAATCTTTTGCAATTGTTAACCACTTAGAGGCAAGAAAGCACAGAATCCGATTTCTTGACTAAATTGATAGATGGATCTGCCTTTCTCTAAATATATAATCTGTAGCATGTCATCCTGTTCTGTGGAGGGTAGCACGGGGAGAAGGATGTTATAGTGGTTCAGAGAAGAAGGTAGTAGAGCAAAACAACTGCTCCAGTGGCTGGTGCAAGGCAGTGGTGTGCACAAAGCATGGTCCTTGCCCCACAACACCTCCTGCTTGTCAATGCACACACTCCATATGGGAATCTTCTGAAACATTTCTATTTTGAAACCAGGCAGTTCCTACTGTGCGGGAAAGGGAGGTGTAGGGTTTACAAGTAGCACTTTGTGATTTTTGTGTACAAATATTTGTAGAAAACTATTCCTCTTCAGAAAGCTGAAAGTACTAGTACGAAATACATCTGGAAAATATACGAAAAACAGGATAAGGCTCAAACCATCCTTCCAGAGCTGAAAAAATGTTTGTTCATTTCTAGTCTCAGCATTCTGAGAGAAGGTGCAAGTTAAATCCTTCATCTACATTTTTTCTGGTTTGAAATTGAGAGTACACAGAGACTTTTGTGAAGCAGTAATACATCTCTGCACAACATCACAAGAACAAGGATTTGTGGCACAGCAGATATAATGGGGGGAAATAAGATACTAGCAAAGCCCCGAATCATTCACCCACAATACATGTCACACTGCATTGGGAAATACTATATGGGGCTTTTAAAATAAAATAGGTCATTAATAACACTAACAAAGACAATGTTGTGGTCCACAACAATCATGCATGTCCATTGAAAGTTATCAGAGCTGATAGGGACAGACAGAGACGTCTTTGCCACCACAGATGCTAAAACAATTTACTAATGTGGAATATCTGCTTCTTCCAATAAATCCTATTTCTAGGTTTGTACAGTAAGGTGGTGTTTTCTTCTGTTCTCTTTTAAAATTACTTGCAGAGAAAGGTTTATGAGGCAGATCTGTAAAACATTTTCCCATTAGTGCAAAAAACTATGTTATGTCAGCACACCAGCCAGGTCTTGACATCTGCAGGCACAGCCAAGCATGCGCTTCACATCTGGAAGAGAAAGACTGGGCTGCCTGCCAATGGGTCAAAACTCTTGACCTTTCCTTCCTCAAATCTATATCAAAACTCACCTCCTATCTGGGTATCCAATTGTGCCAGCACTTACTTGTCAAGAACTTGGGATTGCTGTACTACAGGCTCCTATGAGAGGAGACTGCACTGTTCAGTGCATGAAAAATAACCCTGGCACTAGCTTGGTACATGGGTTTCAGAGAATGAAGCTGAGGAAGCAAGTGGACAATGGCTGCAGAAGAGAAGAATTCAAGTCTCCTTTTTGCAGGTGTGCTGAGAAGTGTTCTGTAATACAGGACTCACTGTGTTTGTCTGTTCCTCAGGCTTTGGGGGATTTGGAGGAGGTTGTTCATTCTTACATTTTTGTGCAAGAAAAGAAAAGCCCAAGGAAGAACACCAGAATTATCCTGCTGTTCCCCAGATGGTTCTACAAACCCTCTAATTCCTGTATTTAGGCTTACAGTAAGTAGGAACATCAAAACCACAAATCTTGGACCACAGTTACAAAATCAGAGGGTTTGTCTAAGGGCTACTGTCTTCAGCTGCTAGAAAGAGAGCCCACAGTACTCTGTGTACTACTGAGAGCACCACTGAATTTCAAGAATGCTCAATACCTCTATTAGAAGAAACTCTTTCAATTGCTAGCAAGTTTACCAAATTCCACTTATTTGGACTATTTTCTCTAATGGTTCCGCCGCTGGCTGAAGCTTTTGAAACATTGTATCAAAATTCAGTCATTTCCACCAACGAGATTTTTCTTTTACTCCCTGAGCAAAGAGATTAATTAAGGAAAATCTTTACACCATTTCTGTATCTTTGCCTTATGGACAAGGAGACCCATCAGGGAGCAGCTTAGCAACTGAATAGTAAATCAACTGGAGTGCCTATGCTTTGGAGCTTATCCTTTGTTGTATGTCCCATGGGCTGTGGGATCCAGACCCCCATCATTATTTAGATCCTTCAAAAATCAAACCTCATTTGCTGGAGGAGGGATGGATGGTACCATAGAATTAGCAGTTACAAAACTTGATTGCAGATTACCTTCTACTCAAAGAACTATAATCCCAGAAAGTAAATTGCATCTGGATCATATTTTGCTAATGTATTCCCATACATAGATTCTGTCTCTGAAACTATCTGCAGGCTGGCAATCTTTTAAAAAAAAGAGAATGGCTACTGAAATTGCAATAAAGGTTTTATCAGGAAAATTAAGTGAAGATGCCATTAGGGTAAAGTCTACAAGGCTAAACATCTATCAGAGTCTTATTCAGTATTATATATGCAAAAGATCTATTGATTTCAGGATGTTTCTGCCAAAGTGAGCAGATCTTAGTAGTGCTAACAGACTCCTTGTCAAATAAAAGCCTCTCTCATATAAAGCCCTTTCCTAAATAGACCTAATTTCTCTGCAGAAGTGTTAGTTTTGATGCATGTCCTCCTTCACGAGAGAGACCACCACCAATGAGTAACAAACACCAAGGTGTTTAAGAATACCTGTACAATGTGTTTCTAAGCATCTGACCCCTTCAACTTGATAGCACAAAGAAGTTCAAAAGCAAGTGCCTTTGCAGTGGGTGCTTCTGGCATTTTCTACTGCTTTTCTGTCCCTCATGTTTTCCCCTGATTCTTCTTTCATCAAGAAAAAAAGCAGTGTTGAAAAAAAAAAAACAGTTCTATTTGTATGAAAAGGAAAAATTACTGCAGAGAAAGATAAAAGGTTCCACAGCAATCATAAAAGGAAAGAATAGAGCCACACCAAAAATGCAAATCCTGTCCATCACGTCACAGGGAAGACGGGATTAAAGAATGCAAGCATTTTGTTCAGTAGCTCACATGGGCCAAAACCACAGCTGTTCCTGTGTCCTGTTAGGTTTATCACAGATAAAGCCCATTGCATCTGCATTTTGGCCCAAGGTACTGGCTGGTCACACTCAATCCAAACAAGCTGGTAGCTGGCCCCATGCACAGATCAGCTTCAGTGGGTGCTAAACACCCAGAGCAAAGAGCTTAAACTGTACATCATTATCAAACACAGCAGCAGACATTACTGCCAGCACTGCCTTAGATTTAAACCTACAGAAGTTTTCTAGAAGACTTCAAATTACTTCAGCCCATCACCTTTACTTGCTCAAAGATAGTGTGCTGGCACAGGAGAGACAACAAGAAGGTGGGCGAATCCATCTTTTATGAGTGTTAACCACAGGTACTGTGCTCTGTCTGTGTCCCCTACCTGAAGTGGAAACCGCAGATCCTCCTGGTCACTGCCTTGGCAAGTACTGTCCTCTCTTGACATCACCTTTGGTCACCTTATAAATCAGCAGGTGTTTGGCACTGCTACACCGGGCACCACAACAGAGAATGTCATACCAGCTTCTCTTGTACTCGTGAAATCTGTTTTGCTAATTTATTTTCAACAGGGTGGTCAGTACAATGACCACGAAGTCCACATGTATTTGGCCAGGCTCAAAGACAATAATATGCATGTCAAATGAAAAAAGGGACATTGTGGAAAGGCAAGGAGAGAGTCAGGCACAAATTGTCTGGGTAAACAAAATATGCAGCTTTGAAAAGAGAAGGGCTAGCGGAACTACACAAGCAATTTGATAATCAATTGATGGAAAGACCACAATTTCATTAGCTGATTGAATTTACTCAGCCAAGTACACACAAGGTCGCAGTTGATAACAATCCAACTATGTGAGCCAAATACTTGGATAATCAGATGATACCAGTTGCTGAGGAGGGTCTAGAGGACAGCTGAGAAAGTAAAGGAAAAGCACACAAAACAAGGGAGCAGCAGAAAACACACAAAATAAGGGAGCAGCAGAGGTTCTGCTCTTTTTCTCTGTGCTCAAGTGTGACACTATCATCTATAAAAGTACAGAACCCTTCTTGGTTCAGTGAACTACATCCATTGGATACAGGGTGCAACTCATTTAACACAAAGGCTGCCAAATGCCAGTGGAGTCCTTTTACAGCTGGGTGGACTCAGAGAGGGCAAATCTGGCAGGAATGAACTTTGAGCAAAAGAACCATCCTGGAATATTTTCATCCCATGTGTTGCATCAGGAAGGGCAGTGCGGGTCAGTCTGGCAATCAGGATGTGAACACACCTGAGACGGGAAGACAAATCCTTAGCTGAGCAGCTCATCACATTTGTGAGTGGCTTCCAACTTAACTTCTGTTTCATATTTTATGCGTGGTATCTATGAGGGTTACTTCAGTTCAGGAAGAACCTATAAATCTCAGTTGTTCTAACAGCTGATTATAAAGTTACTCTTCCCAGTTTATACTTCTAGGGATTTCAGACATAATGTAATTAGTATAAGGGCCGCTTAGTAAAATTACAAATCCAGGGAGTACAAGACTACTGTTTAGAGCTAAGGCTGAACAAATATCAATGAACTCGAAATAAAGGTTTGGAGACTGGGATTTTTAAAAGTACTCAGTAAAGCTCACCAGGCTTGCCACCAACATTGTAGGTCTGAGACTCTGACCATATTTCAATCAAGTGCTCTCATCTAAAGCGTCAGACACAAAGTGAAGGTTTAACCAAATCACTTACAGGCAGCATACAACTTAGAAGGAAGGCCTAAAGACATAAAGTCAAACTTCAAACTTTTCTGCAGAAAACACTCAAATTACAAGAAGGAAAAAGGAGGGAAAAGGGCAAAACAGAAAAATACCTGGGAGAATTAAAAAAAAATGATGAAGGGAGGGGAGAAATGATGTCACAGATATTGGATACAGTCCAATATGTACTGTATGTAGTGTGTGTGAGCCGGGGTGGATCAGAAGAGGGGTGGTTAGCAGATCAAGAGAGGTTCTTCTCCTGTACTCTGCTCTAGTGAGACCACATCTGGAGTATTGTGTCCAGTTCTGGATCCTTCAGTTCAAGAAGGACACAGAACTGCTGGAGGGAGTTCAGTGTAGAGCAACAAGAATGATGAAGGAAGTGGAACACCTCCCTTACAGGGAGAGGTTGCGGGAGCTGGTTCTCTGCAGCTTGGAGGAGACTGAGGGGTGACCTCATTAATGTCTATAAATATGTGAAGGGTGGGTGTCAGGAGGATGGAGTCAGGCTCTGCTCAGTGGCATCTAGTGATAGGATATGGAGCAATGGGTGTCAGCTGGAACATAGCAGGTTCCACTTCAATATGAGAAGGAACTTCTTCACGGTGAGGGTGATGGAGCCCTGGAAGGGGCTGCCCAGGGGGGTTGTGAAGTCTCCTTCTCTGGAGACGCTTAAAACCCACCTGGCCATGTTCCTGTGTGACTTGATCTAAGTGATCCTGCTGTGGCAGGGGGGATCTTTCAAGGTCCCTTCCAATCCCTAATGTTCTGTGATTCTGTGATAATGTATTTCAACGGTTTAAATCGTTCCTTTCCAGAGCCTTGTGTTACACTGAACTCATCTCCCCAGGCTTTTCTCTGCAGCCCTGAGCACTCCTAGCTGACAGCACTGCCCTGGGGCTTTGTTTCCTATTCCTGATCTTACCAAGTCGGTGATGAGGAGATATGTGAAGCAGGGCCATCTGAGGGTGCTGTTTGACAACACAATCTAAGGACATGTGTGGGATGAGAAGGGGAATCCTGCAGAGGCTGGGCTGGATGCTCCCCCTCTTTTCTCCTGGTGCTCAACCCTGCCTCACCAGGCAGTGCCTTTAGGAATCCACACTGCTCACTTGTTGTGGGAAAGGTTGGGTTTTGCTTGTTTAGGGAGGCACAGAGCCCAGCATGTTTCAGCTGTTTCTGAGAATTGCCTCAGCCTTGGTAGTTCAGTGTGTGGCATGTGGGGTAGCTGTGGAGGAGCCAAATTGCCTTTGTGGTCGTGAGAGGCACCCTGCTCCTGCGTGCTGCCGGGCTATTGTGTTACAGCCATCCTGTACAGTAAATCCAGCTCTTCCAGGAAGAGCTGGACGTTCTCTGGCCGCATATTACACAGCAGCTATGGTCCACTCACCTATTTTATTATAGCTCACACGCATCAGACGTTGGGTCTCTGGGAGGTAGAGAATGACTCTGACATAGACAGATGTGTCTCAGCTCTCAAATCACAGAACATCAGGGATTGGAAGGGACCTTGAAAGATCATCTAGTCCAATCCCCCTGCCCCAGCAGGATCACCTAG
>JAOXOE010000441.1:3003466-3019261 GCA_028565055.1 Phoeniculus purpureus
TGGTCTAGGTGATCCTGCTGTGGCAGGGGGATTGGACTAGATGATCTTTCGAGGTCCTTTCCAATCCCTAATGTTCTTGGATTCTATGATGTGTCCCCTTGACTTTGTAAGGAAAATGATTGAATAATAGGGAAATAGAACTTCGCCAAAAATACATCTTAATCTTCATTCTCAAGGCTTTTCTCTTGTAACTGGAGCCAAACTCTCTCAAGAAAAAGATTAATGAGGGATTTGGGGTTCCTAGAATTTTTTGCACCACAGGATAGATCTACTTACTCAAAAGACATTTCTCAGTTGCCAGTGAGTGATGGTCTTGTTTGTGACCCAGTCTGCAAACTGGCTCTATAACTGAGTTAACAGTTCAGAGTGGTGCAGAACTACAAACAGCATACTGTATGCCGTGCACTGTTCAGGAAAATGACAAAAAATAGGATTTAAAACAGCAAATTTAAAAACCACAACACTCTAATATGTAATTGAGCAGGAAAAATATGAAGTTGTTGCACTCTTCCTTCCATAACGTAAAGGATCTCTTTGATAGCTTAAAAGAAAGCAAAATGCTTTGAACATTTTCCAAACATTTAAGCTGCAGCATCTTGCTACCAGTATTTCTGAGATAATGCAAGATATGGTCATTTTAAGTTACCTTCTGATGCATCTCTAAACACACTGCAGTTTCAGCTCAGTAAAACATCTGTCTTTATCACGTGAACCACGCTGCAAGGTTTTGATTCAGTTCTATCCAGTTCAGAAAATATTCCCAAGTCTCTGTTTTTAGAAACCAAGACAGAGGATGACTAAAACTGAAGTAACTGCTCCAACAGACTGATACAGTCCACTCTAATTTCTTCTCACAATCCATAACACTAAACAGACACCAAAAAAAGAGCACAGAACAGCACCATCACCTAAACCATGGCTCAAACAGTCTCACTGAGGCAGAAAGTAGTCTGCTTCATTACATCAGAGGCCTTTTCAGAGATCTAGGTCCATTAATAATGTTCATTGTACATCCTTCAGGAGACAAATACAGGGGAGAAATAAAAAGCAAAACAAGAGGGGCACTGATCTTCCACACAGGTCATTTTATGGTTTGCTAGTGAAGGAAGGTTTGGTTTTGTACCTAATGAGGCTTTGGAGAATTCGAACTGAACGACATGAAACAGCAAGTGTATCAATAAAAGAGGAGGCTGACACGGGGAAAACTAAACAAAACCACCTAGAAATGGATCAGGTCTTTTGATTAGTAACTGAATCCAACAGGTAAATCAAGGCATTTCCTTCCATCAAGGTTTTCTGTGTGACTTAGAGGTCTACCTGCCCAACTCCACAGGCATCCAGGGCTTACAGCGAGATTACAACACATACCCAAAGGAAGGGGGACAGACATCAGTCTGTAGGCACACAAACTTCATTTGATCTACAGTTGACTCAAAATTCTGCTTGCCTATGCATGCTGAAACATGGTCTCTGCCTGGGACACCCACCCATCATGTAAAACATGACTACACATCTTTCAGAGTCAGATTTATTCACAGCAAACCTCCCCTGTTTAAAAATCAGCATTATCCTGAGAGATCAAGCATGGGACGATTCCTCTAACAGAAGTAAATTAACCGTAAGAAAGTCAGTTGCAGCCCTCTAAAGCTAAGTGGCTTTTCTAAGAAAGCTTACTAACGGCACGTACAGGACCTGTACCCAACAGACAAGGCATCTAACAGCACAAAAGCCTGCTTGCTTCAGTAGGATGTAACCAGGACACCAGGCAAGCAAAACACTAATTCCAAACCTTGCAGATACTTAAGGATGTTCCTCATTTTCAAAATGTGTTTCTCTTTCTAAGGCTATTATCTCAAACTTAAACACTGCACAAATACCTGAACTTCATATAATTTTATAAACTAACTAAAATGTGTTCCTACTTCAAAAAGTTGAACTGAAATCCATTGGAGCCCAGCACCTAAGTGCTTAGGAGAAAGAGCACACAGAATCACACAGCCGTTAGTTTTTGTGCTCTCCTGCAGGTATCGAGAATTTCATTCAATTCAGTTCAATAATTTAGATCTGTTAAAGGATAAATCCATCCAGTATTGAGAAATGAACTGGGAAAGACAGACAGCACTAAAGCTGGGGAATTTTTTCTTCCAGTGTAACAAGAATTAAAATACTGAAGGAAATGATAAACACGTGCAGTTAATTTAGTAACTGCAGATAACACCACCTTTGTTGAATTAAGATGGTGACTCTGAAGGAGTTTTTTATATACTGACAATACAATTCAACAGAACGTTGCCGAAAACCGAGGGCTTTGGGCGTCTTTAATCTAATTCCACTTTCCATCAAAGTGCAGCCAGACATAATAGTGAATAAAAATCCTTTAAACAATTATGGTTCAGTATCTTCACAACTTAAAATACACAGGAAAAGTTCAATCAATACACGGTATTGATGGCTTTACAACGCAATCCTAACCATCACCAGTAACTGCAGAGAGAAAGCATTCTCTGTGCTAGAGCTGATTATACCAAGCAAGAATAACTTTCTTTCTGAAAAAAACAAACATGAAACCAGATTAAGAACAACAGACTACAAACAGCCTGCTAACACTAGTTCTGAACTATCACTGACAAAACACAGCCACGTAAAAACAGATTAGAAACTTCAGTCTTATGACATCGAAGTATTTTCCCCCCACAATTCATACTGGAAAAAATGATCTAGGAAGGTTGGGGGTTTTGATTGCTTTAAGGCCTTTTTACAGTTTTCTACATAAACATTTAGTTTGCCAACCAATCCACCCAATCACAGAATCGTTTAGGTCAGAAAAGCCCTTTGAGATCATCAACTCCAACCACTAACATAAACCTACTAAGCTTATTGCTAAACCAAGTCGTTTTCACACTTCAGCACTAACTTACAGTTGTCCCTTCCTGCCTCTTCACCCCATTCCCCACTCACTTGGATTTTTCTCTTGTTGCATGGTTAAACTTCTAACCTAGAAGCCATTCTCCACACAAGTCCTGGCCTGTGCCCAGTATTTTTGCAGTCGCTTCATGCTGGCAGTTTAGAGACTCCATCATTGCCCAACTCCACCCTCCAGCCATTTTCAAACCACTTGCTCCCCTTAAAGATACTCTGCTCAAACACAAGCTCAGAGATGTAAACCTCCAGTTTTTACTTTTAAATTTTGCTTTTCAAAATTATGACCTCAATTCCCAAGGTCCTTCAGTGCCTTTTGCGTAATCTTCCTGTGTACCAATTCAACTCGTCAAAATTCATCAGTGGTTTCATCACTCTCATTTTAAAATTTGCCTAAGCGGATAAGATCTACTTCCTGACTAGAGAATCTGTTCTCTTATCAAAACCACCAGGTTAGCATGACACCATTTGGCAAACTCACTTTGCAACTTAACGCTCTTGAGGTATCAGAAGGGGGTGGTTAGCAGATGGGGAGAGGTTCTCCTCCTCCTCTACTCTGCTCTGGTGAGAGCGCATCTGGAATACTGGGTCCAGTTCTGGGCCCTTCAGTTCAAGAGGGACACAGAAGTGGAGAGAGTCCAGCACAGAGCCACGAAGATGATGAATGGAGTAGAGCATCTCCCCGATGAGGAAAGGCTGAGGGAGCTGGGTCTCTTGAGCTTGGAGAAAAGGAGACTGAGGGGTGACCTCATTAATGTTTATAAATATGTGAAGAGTAGGTGTCAGGAGGATGGAGTCAGGCTCTGCTCAGTGTCATCTAATGATAGGACAAGTATCAATGGGTGTAAGCTGGAAAATTGGAGGTTCCACATCAATACAAGAAGGAACTTCTTCACACAGATCCCTGGAACAGGCTTCTCAGGGGAGCTGTGGAGTCTCCTTCTCCTGAGACATATAAAACACACCTGGACATGTTCCTGTGTGACTTGGTCTAGGTGATCCTGATGTGGCAGGGGGATTGGACTAGATGATCTTTCAAGGTCCCTTCCAATCCCTAATGATTCTATGATTCCTCAGATTACCCCACTCTCTGGTTCTCACCAGTCCCCACACTGCAGTGATGGCTGCAGGCAGTGACAGGCATTAGTAACAGACTTGTTTCTATGCCCTTATTAACTGTTGTGCTGAGACAATAATGTGTACACAATACAGTCTCCATTTGCTCTGTGTAAAGAAGCATTGAACAACCAGGTAAGTTTTGGCTCCTGTAGGGGAGAAGAGACAATTTTGACCCGACCCATCCAATCAACTTGATGAGCACCGAGCAGAGCATGGATGAGGTTTCTGTATCTGATTCTCAGGACTATTGAACTTGCTTGATCCTCTGTCCCTCTCCATATTTATTAAGTCCATATTGATCACACTACACAAAAGTGTATAGGGATCAAGCAACTCAGCAGTTCAGAATCCAGATCTGAAAGGATCATGTGAAAAAGGTTTAGGAGGGCATAGACAGCCCACTCATACTGCCTGCATTAAACACACAGCTTTAGTATCACCCTCATCTGTGCACCACAACCACTTCTGGCTGGACACGATGATCTTAAATATTTTCCAACCTCAAGGATTCTGTAATTCTACAAACAACATCACAATATCTAGAATTGGTTTCAGAAAATTTATCCTAACACAGAAGCTGTGCATCGATCACATACTAACACATCAAATCATATTGGGTTTGGCTGGGATGGAACTCATTCTCACCACATCAGCTGTCCTGGTGCTGTGTTTGTGGCGGTAGCTGGAGGGGTGTTGATAACATCCCAGTGTTCGGGCTGCTGCTGAGCAGGGCTCAAACACCACCAAGGTTGTGGGGTTTTTAATTTCCTAGCATTCTCCCCAAAAACAGGCTGAGGGGTGGGCAGGGCCAGCTGATCTAAACTGACCAAAGGTGTATTCCAGACTGTGATATCAACTCAGATATAAAAGGAAAGAGAAAGACATGGCAGGGGTCATTAATTTATGGCATTTGCCCTCCAGAGCAACTGTTACAAGTATTGGAGCCCTGCTTCCCAGGAAAGCAGCTAATCTTGCTGATGGGAGACAGAGAACAACCTTTATTGTTTGCCTGTACTTGTGTGGCACCTTCGGTTTTGCTTTATTAGATTGTTCTTGTCTTAACCCACTAGACTCACTATCATTTCCTCTTCCCTGCCCACCTAGGAAAGGGGAGTGACACAGCGGCTTTGGTAGTCAACTGGTCCCGAGCCACAGCCAAACCACCACACAAATTTCTATAGCACAGCAAATGCTTCCATCAAAAAAAACAAAACCTACAAAAGAAAACAAATCATTTTTTTCCCTTGTCCCAAAATCCAATAACGTTTGCTGTCACAATCACACACAAGTCCATGCAGCAACACTGCAGTACCGGGCCTTACAGGTTTCCTAACAGATCACTTGATGACTTATAACTACAGACCAAGCGGAAGCTATTCAAGCTACAGAGGCTGCTTCACACTGAAGAATTGGTCACTGTATGTATTTGACTACACAGTGATAAGTTTCATGTCGAAAGAAGCTTGAGTCAACTCTCCTGACTTGTGGGTTCCATAGTTCTAATTTTCTATAAAGCAATTATCAGCTTCACAAGCTATTACTGTTTTGCACTTGAAATGTGCTTGAGTTTCCTACACATCATTTAATGGTATCAATTCTGTCTTCCAACATGTTTTGAAGAAGGAGACTTGCAACAGAACCGTATTGGGCAATGCAGCTGTCACAACTCAAACATAAGAGGAATACTGCAATGGTGTTGCACAGATGTTTCCTTTCAGCAGTGCTTAAGTGCACAACTACACCATGAGATTAATAAGCATGTTCAGCAATTCCTAAAGATCAGATCAGAATCTTCTAAACATCTGCTCTGACTTGGGGCTTGGAAAGCAAAGACCACCTTAAGCTTTGGGTTGCTTCAAGCTTACAAGATGTATGTGTCTTCGTGTCAGTTTATACCCAGTACTCACTTCCCTGCATCCTCAAAATAACACAATAAAAAGTGTTTTCATATCAGCTCGTCAACACTGCAAGTGAAATGCAAATAACCCCACGAACAGAAGTTATTTTTATATGATCTATCATCAATGTAATTATCATACATTCATGAGAACGTCTCACCTGACTTACAGGAAGAGTTTTCAAATTATTACGGTTTAATGAGAAATACCTAACATGACTGAATGAGGCTGACTACTTAACTGGGGACTTTCAGGAAAAGGCAGGTAGGTTGGGCTCAGTAATAACTCTGGTAATTGTATTAGCATCTTAATTACATAAAAATAATAGTGCAAACATGACAGGAAATATTAAATTTACTTCAGGCTACTAAACACAAAGAAAATAATAGGCCTCACACTGCTCTAGACATACCAGAGGCAGCACTGAGGAAGCTGCAAGATGTGACATCAGAGGCAGTGAAGTGGCTCCAACGGCCCTGCTGAGCTCAGGCAGCCTGACACAGCCCCTGACACATGGTGTTTGGTGAATCCACAGCTTCCTGCACACCCAGTGCACTTGGCATGCTTGTGCTATCACGGCACAACTGAAGCTGTCCACTGCACAATGCAGAGATGCTCTCAGTCACCCAGCTTTGCTGTGTAAGCAGAATTCAGCTATCGCTGCATGAGAGTTTGTACTTTGCTTCTTTCCAGCAAGTCTGCTCACATTTCTAATGTTTCCACATTTACACACTAAAAAAGGCTGCACTAAAGCCTCTGAACTTGTGTTTAACAGTCCGCAACAAATGTCAGTCTATATAAATGTGAATAACTGCCAGCTTAGGCACCACCTTCAGTCACTATCCCTGAAGGTGTTTAAGGAAACACTGGATGGCACTTAGTGCCATGGTCTAGCTGATGTAGTCATGTTAAGTCATGGCTGGACTTGATGAGCTCAAAGTTCTTTTCCAGCCTCAATGGTTCTGTGATTCAGCATTCTCTATCTACTGCACATTACACACTAGTGTGTTACCAGCTGTATAGTTGCAGTAAATTCCCTTATATTAGAAGGATTTTCATCCTTGTACATCAGAGTCAGTCTGTGGATCAGAGCAGTGCTTAAGTGGCTCAGCTAAGTGGAGATAAATGTTGTTTTTGCGGTGTATTGAAGTCACCAATATGAGAAACATCAATGCAACGTGTGACACTTGAGAGCAATCAGTCCCATGGAGCACTCCACCACTGCAGTGTGTTACAAATAAACAGTGGTAAGTGCCAGAAGACCACAGGTATTCTTTAAATAGCACAGAACTCTTAATTAAGATGCTTTTTCTCACCATACCTGCAGAATTTCTTGAGCACTAATGGGTTACGCTCTTGTGGCGGTTTGAAATATTATTTGCCAAACTTAATTTTCAAGGCAAGAACAAGCTGTCTGACTCCTTACATATTACCTCATTAGCATGTACCTAGTATACCTACCTAGAACAGATGGGAGACTGACTAGACCTGTCTGGTATGACCTAGGAGACTGTTTATAAGGTTTATTAGGGTCAATGTGCCAGAAAGAACATTAAGGTTTAAAAACAATTAAATAACTGTATTCAGATGCAGATACACTGTGCCAGGTTTGCTAATATCAAGCCCAGTCACATTCTAGAGCACAGTTTATTTGCACTAAAGGCCAGCACATGTCTCATTGGCTGCAGGAACACAGCAACACAGATTTCTAAGCCTATACAAAAATTACAGTTCTGAGTGCAGAGCACCTGAAATTATATTTGGTGTGTATATTGTACTTCTGTTTAACATAGAAGCTTCAGTTTTAAGTATCTGGCACAAAGAAACACTGCTTATAAATTTTTAACATCTACCTTTATCAGTAACAGTTAATTATACGTGTTATCATGGAACTCATTTAATGCATTAGACATAATTTACTGTATCACCAGCTGTAGTTCTGCTTAGTAAGTAAAATCTAGAGGACAAATTTCATACCCTGATGCCACATAGGTCCATGTGAATCAAGGTGAGCAGGACACAATCACCAATGCTTTATGTAATTGTCTGCTGCCAGAGTAGTTGTCCAGGACTTGGGGAAGCATAAGGGGTAACTCCCTCTCACTCTAGAGGAAATTAAACCCAGAGCTCTGTTTCTTCCTGAACAAAATAAAACAAAAAAATAGCACCGTAGCAAGGGAAGTAAAAGTAGTTTCCCATCTTTATCTCTCTCACCCTACAACTGGAACACACGGGAAACAGGGGAACAGAAAAGAATAGTTTCGGTTGGAAGGGACCTCAGAGACTATCCAGTTCCAACTTGCTGCCATGGGCAGGGACACCTCACACTAGACCAGGTTTCCCAGAGCCCCACTCAAGCTGGCCTTGAACACTGCCAGGGATGGAGCAGCCACAGCCTCCTTCGGCTACCTGTTCCATCGTATCTGATATAGAGATATACATATATAACAGAACTGTTTCAGTGGTTACAGCAAGCAGCCATAAGATGGGAAGTGCCTGTCCTCTCCTCCAGCTGTGTGCAGGTGCTTTTTCTTTCTTGTTCTTTCACCTGATGAACATTTAACGCAACAGGTACAAATACTCAGTGGATCAAACCTTAACATCTAAGCTATTTCTGAATTCCAGCACTTTCACAGCAGTAAAAGAATAAATAAATAATGAAGCACTCAAAATCACTTGGCAATAACCATTAGCAACCACTTACAGATTCCCACTCATTATTTTGGCTCTGAGTACTTCTTTGTGATGTCACTAAAAATTAGTTTCTAAATCTTCCTCTAAGCCCGCTCTATTTGCCAAGGATTCAAAGACAAACGATAGGTGGATTTGGCTATTCAGTTCTGCTTTCTTCAGAAGCGATTAATTCAACCTCCCCTTAATACCCACAGCAAAAAGACAACTGTTTCCTGCCTGTGTTTATTCTAACCTGCATGACAGAAACACAGCAAAGCATATTCAGCATGAAACTAAAAAAGCCAAGTGCTTAATTGTGTAAGTAGTCTCATTGGAGTCAATCACTTACTTTTAGTTAGACACATACCTTGCTCAGTCATGTCTAAAATTACCACATTAAGAATTTTCTCACTTGCCTCCCTCGGAAGGCTGAGGGAACACTGTGTCGTGCACGCAGAACTGATTTGATTACCTCAGTCTTTTATTGGGAAATAACGTATGTCATGGCAATGTCAGACGACTATTGTTTCCTTTGTTCTGTTCAGAGGGAGGAAATAATAGGTGTCAGGAAGCAGTACAACCATGTGTCTCAGTAATAAAAGGGGCATATTAATGAGCATCCGTAAACCATTATAATTAATGCAGGGGAATGGAGATTGCCTACTTAAACTCTGAGTGTTCTAGAAGCTCCACACCCAATTGCCATTTTATTCCATCCCAGGGCTTTGCACTCACAGCAGCCCCCTCACAAAGCCATCAGACACCGTGAAATCATATACTCAAGAGAATGGGCAGATACAATTCAATAGTACGAGTGACAGTGAGAACCGGTCTGTTCGGTGGCAGCCAACACATCCCATAACCTATAGGAGACACAGATGTAAATCCTTGAGGCTACAACGTAACTAACAGGTTACAGAGGAAGATAAACAAAGTGGAAGTGCACAAAGATACAGATGTGTATTGCCATTAGTTGTTTAAACAAAGGTACATTCGTGAATTTTAGATCACATGTAAAGCCCAGCTCGATGTGCCTGTGCAGCATTCAAATGGTCAGTTTTGAAGTTCAGCTTCAAAAACCCAGCCTATCAATTCCCATCTTTAGGTACACCTCCCTCAAAAAAAGAGAACACTGTAAGCACCATCAAGGTGAAACTCATACATCTGAGTATTTATCGGCAAAACAGCAACATAGGTCACACAGTTCTGGCCCTTCAGGAATACCTAAATAAAACCCCTTATTTTTTATGACATACAAATTGTTTGGTTTCACTCTTGGATGACTGAATTTTAAATCACATTGAAAAGTGGGACCCCTTCCATTCCCACTTCTACTAGGTTTACGTTAAACAGTGAATCCCTCTGCATGTAATGTGTTCTAAGCTATTTTAATTCACATTCTTCTTGTAGTTCATGTACTGATTTCACCTAATAATTCATTTTGATGATACAACCTTCAAAGCACCATTTGTTTTTTTTAGTAGGTTCTGGAACACATTCTTTTTCACTGCAGCGATTCTTTCAGGTACCATTTGCAGAGCACTGTTTAAGCCTGCCATTATTCTTGTGCTTCGTGTACGCTCGCTTAGCATAGCCATATCTATTATTTTTATCGTTGAACACTTTAGAGAAGAACTCTGTGCACACACGGGGGTGCCTCAACTTTTCAGCATGTTGCAGAGGCTAAAATACCAGCACCACGGTGAGACAGCTGAACTGGAGAATCTTTCCAGACAAAAACATGCAAATTGTCCCATCAAACATCCCGCATGGCTTCCAGATTTGCCATTCCCAGTGCTCAACAGATAAACACAGCCTCCAACTCTAGTACACCAGACAACGTCACTCACGTGAACAGCGTAAGCAACACCTACATGCAGGGCAGTCCAAGTGTTCATTACTAAAAAAATACCATTTTTGGTCATGTGGTCTAGTGCAGCATTTGCAGTTAAGCTTTTCCTGTGCTGGACATTTACCAGAAGCTGCCTTGCAGGGAAAAAAAATCTACCTATTTGTCAAAATAAGTAAGAGATAGATTTGTTTCATTTTTTTTAGACTCTCTACTGTCCCTGACAGAGATTTGAAGGATACACCTTTAGCTAAGTCTCTGAATCATCTCAGTTTGTAAATCTTTAATCCACACTCTTAATATTCTTCCAGCATTCATCATATTTCACTGTGGTGCAGGAGCCAGACCAAGGCACAGGAAAGGACAAAGCCCCACGGGAAAGACACAGCTGAGTAACAGAGCAATGGGAAGACAAGGAGGACAGAATGAGCTGCAGAGCAAAGTCAACTGTAACACACTTCCTGAGCAGCTGGAACTGAACCCCCTTTCCCACCTTTCTCCAATGGCAAGACTACAAAAAGACATTCCCTGAGTCACAGAAATACATGAGGGAAGCAGCCCTGGCCCTTCCTGAAGAGGTGAGCTAAACTGCCACACTGCACTGACACCGGAGACCTAAAGATGGCTAAAACACATTTTCACTCCATGGCAATCTTTTGCTAAGAATATTGTTGAACAGAACTATATGGTTTCTGAAGGATCAGGTAACATCCTAAATGCAGTACCAATCCTGAGACAGTAGCTAACAGTAATAGGGTCACAAAATGAGTGACAAAAATAATACAACATTGAACACCGATTTTCAGGACTTCATCTCCTTCACTGATTGAAGGGTCTACTCTGTGCACTGAATGAGGCAGAGGGACAAAAGAACCCCAAACCTCACACTGCCTGTGATTTTATCAGTAAGAACCATATTTCTGTAGGGGACACAAGTGACCTAAAATTGAGTAGGTGACCTAAATTTTAAATATCCCCAAATGTTTGACCTTGGAGTCATAGTGTTTCTTTTGGTTTGATGCCTGAGGTATTTTTAAAATACGTTTGATAGCTCCTGTGGAGAACTCACAGCCCAATGATTTAGGAGCAGACCTGTCAGTCTGGGAACAGTCTGAGACCGGGATCAGGTGCTGACTGACAATCACGTAATGTTTTTACCTTGGTTTACATTAGTGTGGGAAATTCGTTGGAACAGGAGTTCAAAAGATATTTTGCGGATGGAGTCCATTCTACTGCTGTGGTAAAGAACTGCCCCACAATCCCCCTCCTTGAAAAATAAAATCTCAGTCACCCCTTTGTACAAATAAAACCTACATTAATAAACGGCTAATACTATATTTATTCAAAGGGATTACTCTAATAATGATTTTGGCCAGAAGAATATGAAAATAAACTCCAGAGGTCCTACTAGCCCAGCTCTGACTACAGCCCATAATGAACATCAAGGGAAAGAAGAAGAAAGTGGAACAGGGCAAAAGCACTTTCTAAGGATTTCCCATGACCTTTCTCAAACCAAGTATTTTGCACCCACTGGTTGGTGTCTTGTTCCAATGTACAGCAGCTTTTCCAATTTATCTCCTCAATAGCCAATTCAGCTTCCTGACTACTTGGTAACCACCAGTTCTTCAGATTAATTATGTGCTGTGAGAAAAAGTAGTTCCTTCCCCATGGGAGTGAGAACACCAAACCAGTAACCGCGATGCTTCTATTTTACACTTGGGCAGACACTTCCATTCTGTTTTCAGTATTGGTTAACTATTGGTACAACCACCTGGAATACTGTGTCCTGAAGTACTGTGTCCAGTTCTTGGCTCCCCAGTTCAAAAAAAGGCAAGGAACTGCTGAAGAGAGTCCAGTGTAGGGCTACGAGGATGAGAAACGGCTGAGAAAATGGGTTGTTCAGTCTGGAGAAGAGAGGCTGAGAGGGATCTTATTAATGTCTACAAACATCTGAAGGATGGGTGTCAAGAGAAAGGGGCTAGTCTCTTTTCAGTGCTGCCACCTGATAGGATGAGACAATAAGCAACCAAGTCAACAAGATAATCTCTGGTTCAGAATCTGAATGTAGCAACCCCCCATAAACATTCATGAGTAGGTCTGCTGAGCCCTTTGGGCATACTCCTACAAGCAGAAAAACCTGTCAGATTAAGTTTTAAAATATTTCAGCTATCTACAGTGTTTCCTTTTCTTTCATAGAGATAAAACAGTTGCTCTGGACTGGAGCACCTCATCAGCAAGTATAAATCAACCCTACATTCTCTAAAATTAGCTATAAATCTAGAGCAGTGAGACTGTGACAAAATCTAGATTCTGACAAGTTACACCAATCATTTTTTTTAAAAGATCTATTTCCATATCTGATGTTAATTCTAAATCATCTTGAGCAATCAGGATCCAATAAGGACAAAATATTGTGTCCTTAGATAGGCTGTAAATTTTGGACCACACAGCATACAGCTTAGCTCTTAATACAAAAATAAATACACCTGAATTTCAGGACCTCAAATGAGGCAACAATGTTTTAAAGGTAAGAAAAAGAATGATCATGAATCACCTTAATTTCATCAGTAGTGTTTTAAACAATTACAGTCAGAACTTAACATTAGAACTGAAGGAGCTTTAAGAGTATGTGGCAAATAGTTTATATAGGGAGTAAATCCAAACACAAACATGAGTGCACCACACTTAATATCTAGCTAATCATCCACAAAACCAGAACAGTTCTTACATAAAAACTCCAAATTTTCAATTTCTTTTCATACAGAGGATTTAGGACTATAGAAAACACAATGGCATCAATCATACTAACGCTGGGTTCAGCCATGCTAGATTTAGAATGGAAAACCCGTAAGAATTCCAGTTGGACTGCTGTATAACTTGATACAGATTTAAAATTGTTCAGTTACATCTAGAATGCTTCACCCAAAACGTGTGACTGTCCAATGTCGTACTTGCCACGGCAGTTTCCATATGTGTATTACCAAACGCATGTGCATGCACTCATCTGCTTTTATGTTGACTCATTCACTAGGTATGAGATGATCCAGCAAAGAAATAACCAGAGACTGATTCTTTTCTTCTTCTGGAATCAAAATGCTCAAGTTTTTCATAGCAGGTGTAATTCCATAACAGACGAAAATTTCTTTGTCTTTAGTCACCCTTTTACTACAGCACCACTATGCTGCCAACACCAGTTGTGCAACACAGCAGGCTCAACGTGGCAAACAGTGTGCTGCAGTGACAAAGAAAGCAAACAGGATGCTGGCTTGCAATAACAAGGGTTTCACAAGCAGAGATAAAGAAGTCGTTATCCTGCTCTATTAAGCACTGTTAGATCACACCTCGAGTCCTGTGTTTAGTTTTGATTCCTGCTATCAAAAAAGATGGGGACAGGCTAGAAGAGGTCCAGAGAAGAATGATCAAAGGACTAGAAGACCTGCCATATGAGGAAAGGCTGAGGGAGTTTGGTTCATTCAGCCTTGAGAAGAGAAGAGTTAGGAGGGACCTTATCACCATGTCCCAGGGCATTGATGGTGGCTACCAAGAAGATGGAGACTCCCTTTTCACAAGGAGTCACACAGAAAAGACAAGGGATCAAGAATATAAATTCTTCCTGGATTTTTTTCCACTGTGAGAGTAATTAGATTATCTAATAAAAATAGCCTTCCCAGGGAGAAGTGGTGGATTCACAACTATAGACAGTTTTAAGGCTCAGCTTGACAGGGGGCTGGGCTATCTCATTTAAACGGTATTTCTTTAGTTTAATGGGTTGGACTTGATGACCTTTGGAGTCCTTTCCAACCTGCTCTACTGTGCTTTCTTTCATGGGCACATCTTTGAGATTATCAAACACGTTTGAGACTAAAAATTACTTTTAAAAGTAGCTGTTCAGAAACAAGGAAGAAAACTGCAATGCAGGAAAGCTCTTGGTCTGCAGTTTATCAAAGCACGATGTCCAGACCACTACACTGTAAAATAGGCCAATTTAATGATTTGCATCCAAACAGAAGCAATTTTCAAGCCAGTGACATATTCTGGTCCATCAGTAAACGTTCTGAATCTATTAAGATGAATGGAAATAATCACATGGAGTCTTTACCTTGTAAGAGTTTCTATTCAAAATCTGGTTACTTTTCACTTCAAATTCCCTAGAATTTACTCATGAAGTGACCAGTAAGCTCATTAGTAACAAATGCACTCCCAAACCCACCTTCCCAGGCAAATAGATACAAGAAAACCCCACAGTACAATTAAGAAACTAATTTGGACTTCATGATAACACTAGAAGAAATAAACCACTTTAAAATAATGGCTTTCATCTTTAAGATACACTGAGCTGTAATCCCTTAAGTATCTCCTGTGAAATGCTGCAGAAGAATACAACAGGAGCTAAAAAAAATAGTATTTCATACTCTGGCAGAAATAAATCATTCTACAGCCTGAATAGTAATTAGAATAAACACTGTTTGGATTTTTATTTCACAGTATCTGATGTTTATCTGCCCAGACACCAGTCATATTGCACACGTTTGCTTTAAGGTTTATGACTGTAACTAAATCCACCTCATTTAATCATTCTAATAAATCTACACTTCAGTAGAAACCACTAAAAGGGATATTAATAGCCGAGTTAACATGCTTGTTAGACTCTGCAAGTAAAATATAAAAGTACAATGCAATACATTTGTGCTTGTTAAAGAGCTAGACTTCTGTTCACCCACCACTGCACAGGTACTCTTTTAAAAGTTTTGGAAACACATCCATGTTTCTGAAAAATTGTCCTTGTTTACCATCTGAGTATATCCAAGACCCCTTCTATTTTTAATGATAGCATATAAAAATGGGCAAAATGTGTATTTTGAAACATCTGGGACAATCTTTAGGGGTGAACTTGTAGAGCAGGGTTGATGGTTGAACTCTATGATCCCAAGGGTTTTTTTCCAACCTGAATGATGCTATGATAATACCAAGACTGAAGATGAGGCTTTCACCCTACATCTAGGTCTCCACGTACAAAAGAAATTATTTCAACAAAACCTTTATGGCAACTTCTACATTTCTCATGCTGGAAAATCGACTCCAGTGTATTCATTGTCACTGGGTCTTCAGCCAGGGCCATGACGCTAAGTTTTACTCATTTTATACAGGACAGAGTTTTACTCTCTCGTACACAACCCTGTTTACAGGTGATGGGCTATTCATAAACCCAGTTGTCCTAGGAAACTAAAATTCAACCATAGAACCATAGACCCATAGAACCTTGGAAGGGACCTCAAAAGATCATCTAGTCCAATCCACCTGCAACAGCAGGATCACCTAGACTAAGTCACACAGGAA
>JAOXOE010000441.1:3019361-3030071 GCA_028565055.1 Phoeniculus purpureus
GTGCTCCATCACCCTCACTGTGAAGAAGTTCCTTCTTAGGTTGATGTGGAACCTTCTATGTTCCAGCTTACAACCATCACCGCTCGTCCTATCACTACATGACACTTTCGCCTATCTATTGCATTAAACGCTGATTTGCCAGAAGGTCCATCCTGACAGCACCCTGCAAAGGCATTGTCCCAGGCAGTCATTCACCCACCACACTCTGTCTTTTCTATTTCTCCGTACTTTTCACAAAAATTGCAAAACAACACGAATTCCTGTCAGAGTAATTTCATTATATTTACCAGCAGTTCACCACACATTTTAATTCCACTACATATGTTTCTTTTTCCAAAATGCAAGTGACAGTATTCTGGGTATTTTATAAAGACCGTCACAGTGTTATCCAGCAAAGTCAAAGAGGGACATTAATCTATTTTAGTTGTGTTATAAAAAATAAAATCAGATTGTTAAAACAGATTGAGAAATTGGGCACAAAGCCAGTCCCTTTTTAGCACCATAAAATTATCCTTTTTCTATTTATGGTTTTGCTGGACAAACGTAATAGGATTACTTGTTTAACTACAGAGATGTGTTATTCCAGCAGCAGTTGGAAGAGTTGGTTTGCACATGCACACGACAGTAAAGTGATCATTTATAAAGCACTTACAGACGATTCAAGGAGAAGAGAAGCATTTTTCATCTCTTCAAGAGTATTAAATTACTTAGCACTTTGGCTTATATCTGGGTTTTCCCCTCAATCTATACTGCGTGAAGATAAAGCCTAAAACTCCTGCAAGACAATGCAAGCAGTATATCCTTGCGCTCACACTTTAACACCTCTTTCCCTGTGCCAGTCCTAGCACTTGTGGAAGGAACCTCTGTGACTGCAACTGATAACACATCACCATCAAATTTGATAACAAAGATGCAAAAGTGATGTTTCTGGTACTTCCATGAGCAGAATGTGAACATTTCTTAAATCTACAGTCCAAACGTATAAAAACCTCAAGCAATCAGAGAACCACAGGCTGAGAAACTCAGACCACTATTTTACATGGAGGGTTGTATTGATTACTAAATTCACACAATTCTAATATTAGGTGGGTCACAGTAGTAACTACTGCATGCTGTGCCCAGTTATTTTTATCCCTAGTGACTTTAATCAGGATTAGAGAGCAAACCCTTATCACCTCCAGTTCTCTCCTCAATTTATGCTTCCCAGTTAGAATGTACCTCGATCCCTCTATTGCCACACAGCCCTATCCCAAAAAGACAACTCTAATTACATTCACACACACAATTCAAGGCACACTAAAACCACAGTGTTTGACCCACAACTGGAATAAACAGAACTTGGAGGGCAAAAACATCGCATTTCTCCAGTACAACTTCATTACTTCAACATTACTACATTAATACACACACAGTAGGGGGTTTTGCTTTGAGTTTTTGTCACATTTACGCAAATATCCAGATGTGCAAATGAAGAAAGACAATGTGAAAACATGAGGTTTATGAACTAATCCAAAAATTCCTGTTTCACAGAAATAGGATTAAGGGTTTGTCTTGTTGTACTGCCATCAGAAAAAAAAAAAAGACAAAGACTGTATCAGTCAGACAAGCTGTTCACTTAGATTTCCCTGAAACTACAGTTGTCTGTGCTGCAATTTACATTTACTGTAATCAAAGACTGACAAGGTACTGCCAGTGACCTTCTGCCCAGGATTACCCATTGATCAGACACAGGACATGATCAGAAACAGGCCATGTTTTAAATTGCCCACCACTTTTGTAACGTTTTTGTATTCCTTCTTAAATCCTTACAAACAATTTTACAGTTTAAAAGACAAGGATGCTCTTGTGTGGATGGACAGTACCTACTAAGGAAAGTCTTATGAAAAAGCAATCAGATGCTATACGCTAATTCAGCTTACAGGCTAATCTTGGCTGGAAACAGGAACGACATCAATCTTCATTCTCCTTTAAGGAATTGCTTGGCCAATTTATAACATTCTGTAAAACAAAATCCAGCCTCTTGTGCCTCCAAACCAGTACAGAATGTTTCACCTAGTATATTCCTCAATTTCAATAGCTGTCATTCAAAAAAATAAATTGGAATTTAGTTTTCTATCACCGTAACTGTTTAGAAAGTACTCAGTCTCAGACAGGATAAAAAAAATAGAAAAATAATTCATAAATGTGGGAGTTACAACTCAGTTGTACTTCATGACACAGCCCTCACCAAGTCAACTACTTAATATATTTCCTCTTCCAGCTTTATGTAAGATGTTTGCTTCTCTTTCTCTACAGAAACAGAAGTCCACCTACCTCTGGACAGAAAGCAAGCTGGCTGTCAGAATTTCTTGTTTACATAACCAAGAAATCTTAAAAAACACACATCTAAAAGCAAAGATGTTTTTAAAAGAAAACAGTCCCTACAGTGATGTAGGCAGTCGAGTAACAACAATTTGATGTCAGTATAGGACAATTATCCTAATTGAAAAAGCATCTAGTGAAATTTTTAAGAGCCAAAGGTGATAGCACATTCTATCCATGGTTTATAAAACAACAAATATCACCAGTAATCAAGTGATGGTAAATGAAAAATTGTTTTCTTTTCAAAAAATACTTCCTTCTTGCTGGGAAGTTCTACACAAATCAATTCCCACCATTACTATGCACAAATCAATTCCCACCATCACTATGCATACTCCATTGACAGATGATAAATCTTGAATCATTGACAGAATCCAGCCATCACAATTTACCAGAAGAGAGGTGACTGTCAGAAAATACTAATAGAGTCTGTGCCACTTCTGTGGTGCTTCCAGAGAAACAGACTTACCTCGGCAGACGGTCCCGTTCCCCACATATCCGGGTTTGCAGGTGCAGCTGTGTCCCCTGACAGTGTTGGTACAGATTGCATTCTCATCACAGTTATGCTGTCCACTGCCACACTCATCATGCTCTACAAGAGGGAGAAAAATTAAAACATTACGAAACAGACAGTGAGGTTTTCAGTGTGATGATGTGGCATTTGAAAACCTTGTGGAAGAACAAGCTTGCCACAATGGCTGAATGTGGGGAGTTTGGCATGGGAGTCGGCTATGGGTCTGCTTCAGTTAGGGAGTTCAAAAACACGTGCATGGTGACAGTAGATTATTTAGGTCCAAAAGTGGGGTAAAGAATTGGTGAGTAGAGTACAGCTATGACAAAAACCCATGAAGGAGAGTACCACAGGCTACCCTTTATATCACTGTCCATCAGTAATAAGCATATATACAAGGTAAGCCAACACAAGACGAGACTTAACCACACACCCATTAAATACACAGCTCTGTTGTCACAGCCACTTGCCCTACAACACTCTGAACTGACTCTAATCGTACATACATGTCTAGAGCACCATTCATACTACTGAACCCCAAAGATAATCCCAGGCCAATGGGCCATATTTTGCCTTCATCTCACAGCTCTTAACTGCTGCCACTGAGCCTGCACTTTACTGCTATGCCTTGTTCTAGCAAAGCATCAGTTAGAGGTGGTGAGCTGACCCTACAACTTCCAGTTTCTTCCTGAAATTACTAGAAGCTTCCAACATGCAGCAAGATTTCAAAAAAGAAAACCTGGATTTTACACTTTTGCCCTGGTAGACTGACCAGATTTGATTCTTCAGAATCAAAAAGATGCAATGGAGTTTCTTAACACCACACCAGGGACAACACATATAATCAATAATCAGAATTTGGAACTCTTTCAGTAGCTGTCATTTATGGAACTGCAGTCATCAAGATAGCAGCCCTATGCTGAGAGCTAAAAGGTATCTCTTCCTGCAGATAAGGATTTGCCTACTATCTAATGAATAAGGGGTGTTGCAAGTACTACAGACCAGATTTTGCCTTCTGTAGACCCCAGAGAGGTAGCACCTCTAAAACATGAGGAGAACACTGATTTTTAGACTGAATTAAGACCTTTAGAAGGACCTCTCAAAGAGAGTAAGGGAACTATAAGCATCATCAGACTAAAGCAAACCCTCACTTTATATGTGGACTTCAACGGCGGATTCCAAGGAATCCACCAAACCAAATAATTCTGGAACTCTGTTGATAACTACTTACAGAACATATATTTTGCAGTTTCCAAATATATTTGAGAGCAAAAAATGATATGGATTGCCACCACTTTCTTTTCAGGAGTATCAAAGTGCTACATCACTCGCTCGCTCTTTGGTTTTAGCAAGAAACTCGCTCTCTCTCACACACACACTCAAATGTGCCTGGCTGCAGCTGATAACTTCAGGCTTACGTTTATACTGTTAGTTTATGCTGGTCCCTAACTCTGCCTAGTAATTCACTTCAGCTCCTTGACTATTTTCAGATACCTTACATATTCTGAACACCCTTCTTCAAGGGCTGCCTGCTCTCTCCTTCATCTTTAAAGAAACCATACCGCATGCACTCAGACTGCTGGGTCAGACACAAGAAGCAATAAGCTGCTCTCCAAGGAAGTGCTCTAAGGCAACTGAAGTTTTAAAAAAGACATCCTCTCCATAATCTCTCCCTCTTACTGTTTTCAATTATTGCCATTAGCTTCATGTGTTCATATTCAAACTAAGGCAAACAAAATGCCTTCACATGGGCTCATTTACACATAAGAATGCTCCTATTCAAACAGTTGCCATCACTAGCTGATTACCTTCTCAGCACTTAAAGATGTCCCAGCAGTAACACATGTTTTTCCAAAATACAGAAGAGACGACACTCTCTCATGTTGTTCTAGGACCCTGACAACGTAAATCATTGCATTTACCACTCCTGAAGAGGTACAGAAGCCGGCAATACTGAAAGATTCAGCACCGACAGAGCTGTTTTCCTACAGTGACACTTAAAGCAGAGCTTCACTTTTTTCTAAGCTGATACAATTTGAAGAGTTAGCAACAAATCTGACCATGGGAACCTGCCCTTCAGGAGACATCCTGATGATGCCAGCACGAGGACTGAAAGAACCTCACCTGCATGAGGCGTCCCACAATTTCTTAGCAGCAATGTGGCTGCAAAGATGGGAAATTTAAATTAAGTTTTCCCTGGTGTAGGGATGTCTATAGATGATGTTGCTACAGGCCTAATAAGAATGAGAAAGCATTGATTTTCTGTCAAGGTACAAAAATCTTTTCATCCAAATAGAAAAATCCTTAAGACTCTGTCAGTAGTGAGTTACCTTGGCTTTCCTTCTCCCTCACAAGAGATTATCATTTGGAGCACTTGAAGTTCACAATGGGAAGTGGCCTCATGTTTTGTTTAAACTCAAAAAAGATTATGACTAATTTGCAAAGAAGATGGCTTCCTTACACACACTGCTTTCCAAAATCCCTCATTTGAGGGTATCAGACAGAACCAGCCTTTGCTTTAATGTTATGGCAAATGCTATCTGACTAGAGAGCAATCAAAGATTGGAAGAGAAAGACACTGTTAAACAAGTGGAAAGAGTCACAAACAGAATTGTTCCAAAACAGTGGAGAGAGCCAGGACAAAACTCTTAAAGTCCTATCTTCTTTTGAAAGTTCCCTTTTCAGCTGAAAATAAGCAGCACAATAAAGCAGACTCTAAAACACAAAAACAGAAGTAATTTTTAATTTTCTAATACAGATATATATATAGCTAAGTAGAAACAATTAAGCGTGCTGTCATGCTCAGAAGTGAAACCATCATCATTAAGTTTTATTGAAGTCATTTGTCTCTGTGACTTCTATTTGTTCTAGCATATGCACAAAGGGAGCTTCTGACTAAAGACAAAAACAACTGAACAACTGGTCGGCTTACCGAGAATGACAGTGGACTGCAGGATGCAGCTCACTGACCCAGCACTCATTCTCTTGGTTTATTAATACCTATTTAACGAAACAGGTAACCTTTCAAAAGAACAGATTTCATAAACACACTAATATGTTTGCAAGCAAAGAATGGTGCCATGGCTGTAACTGGAAAGTATCTCGAGCACCCATATCTCTGTTACACAGAACTGACTCCTGGCTATCACCACCTCTATACCATGTTTCATCTGAGGTAAAGTCGTAAGATCAGTTGAGTTTTTGTGCTTCTGTTTCGCTCTATAAAATGAGGATATTAGAAGGTTCTGGGTTTTTTTTTTTCATAGCATCTGTATTTGTCCTGAAATCCTCGAATACTGAAGACTTCATAGAAAGTTAAAGGATATGAATCTTTTCTTGTAGAAAAGGAAGAATGAAGTACCAAGTGCTGGTTTACCTTCTACTTAATTTATTTTACCCGCAGGCAAGAGCAAGATATGAAAGGATACAATCTCTGAAGGTTCAACTCACCTGTCCCCCTTTTTCTAGTCACCAAGCTACAGCAAAGGCCAGCAAACTACACATTTAAAGCTAGCACTTTCCTTCTGGATAAAAACCTCCTAGAATTGCCAAAAGCTTTCATGAACTTTTCCAAAATCCTCAAGTGTATCTTATTTCTGAGTCCACACCTGAACTAAGCCAGGTTGTTGAAGTAGTGACTTAAAAGTCCATCCTTTTCTCAGCCTTTATCTGAGGATGGCCAGCTGCCTCTGAAAACACATAGAAGAACACTGGAAAGAAATTAGGCAGCCTTTTACAAAAAGGCATGATGTGCAGCAAACTATGCTTGTCCTCTATGTGTATGTAAAGGAATGCTTCACTCTACAAGATCTCTGCGGAAAAGCTGCCCCTAGAAATTCAACTCTGGTTAACTACTTGCCTCCAGCCACTGAAATTGCATCAATGTGAACAGAGGTCCATTCTGATATCAGAACAAGTTTATATGACACTGATGTTTATATGTGGGTAGTGTTACGTAATGGCATTTGCACAGTGGTTGAAGAGAAGTATTACAGCTACCTCTGTTCACAGGCATCCTAATAAAAATAAATTTATCTTGATGATTAGAATACTCAGGAGCGGCCCAACAGAACTCTTTTTCAGTATTACATGGCCTTACAGAGGTAACAGTCACATACAAAGCAAAGTAATTTGACCAGATAATACTTTCAAGTAGACAGTTAGCTGTATGCACTACTAGCAGTATCAAAGCATCCTAAAGATCTCAGAAAAACACAGCTTATACCAAAATGGAGGTTGGTTCATACAGACATGGTATTAGGGCACACACAACATCACTTTTTTTCCTGAAACTGCAGAGAAGCAGCTAGTTCCAGGACAATGGGAAAACACAGACCATTTCGTGTTAAAAACTCGGTAACATGAAATGAATAAGGAACTGGGGAAATCAGCACAATTACCAGACAGCCACGGAGAGCACACAACACATCCATCTGGTGCTCAAGGCAGATGGACTCCAACCAAGCAAACAGCACAACACACCAACATCTGCAATATCAGCAGCAACTTCCACTGTGCACATACCTTAAAACTAACAGTTAAATACTATCTGAGGCAGCAGGAGGCCAAGAACACAACTAAACTTCACACAGGCTAACACAACCTCTGCTAACAGCTATATTAGTTACACCATCAGCAGCAGAAGAGCAACCCATCAGAATGCATTTCAGCTGGGAAGCTACTGTCTTAAATTTTAAACAGACCTTTAGCTTTCTTCAAAACACAGGTATGTCATTAGGCTAATAAAATTAAAGCATCTGTAAGTTGTAGCAGCTCCCACACACACCTCAAATGAGCAAAGCATCCCAGCTGCTCCTGCACTCACGTGTAACCCTGCTGATGGCTGATCACAGCTGTGTGAAATTTAAAAAAAAAATCCAAACAAGGATGAAAATGTCAGCAACCTTCAGGCACTGGTATTTCTCTTCAATCTTCCATATCCTCATTTTGGTAGCTTATTCTTTCCAAGGAAGCATACAACTGCTTTTGTTTCATGACACTGGAAAAGTACACTTTGTTCCGCTGAACTGGAAGACTGAAGCAGAAAAGGTACTGGGAGCAGGAGGGAAGGTCCAATACAGAGTTTGTCTGCCTGAGGAAATGTGTTCTGCATCCAGCCACCGACACCATATTGCAAAAACACTTGCAGCCAGTAACAACCACCACAGAAAATAGTTCAGAACACATGCAAAGTATGCGAAAAATGCATCGTCACCTGGTTATAAGTACAGATGCACAAATGCCTAAAAGCATAAACAAACAATTGCAGGTAAGTACAGATACACTACGTCCGTACGTATATGGAACGTAGCGTTTGTGAAAGGTTCTGAGGCAGATCTGAGGTTCTGACAATCAGCATCAGAACTGCCAGTAATACAAAAAACCCCCAAAACAAGTTTCTGTGCTGTCAGAGTTGTGGACATTACAAATACCCACATTTTACGAGAGATCTTTTCAATAAAATCAGTTTGTTATACAAAAGGAATATGAGTTTTGCCTACCTTTTGTTTGCATGTTTCTTTAAATGCATTTGCAGTGGTACTAGGGAATTTCTAGGATACTTCTGCTTTCCCACACTGAAGGACACCATGACACTTAGTGGATTTCTAAAGGCAGGATCTACTTGGCTTTACCTTTTCCTCTTTTTCTCTGTACATGCTTAAAATCACCCAAGTACCTGTGCTGTTGTGCACTGTGCCTGAAATATTTACTACAATATTAGAATCATAGATTTGAAATTCTACAGAAACAACACAGAGTAAAGCCTCTTTTGGTCAAGAGTCATGATTATTTGAACCATCAAGATAGCTTTTCCTTGCAGAGTTAAAAATCCCACAATGGATTTCAAACAAAGGTACCTTTGACATAAGATTTACTGTTCAGCATGAGTGTCAATTTTTTTTATCTTTATTTTCTTTAAACAGGGATTCTCTTCAAAAAAGGACTGACACTGGAATGCAATTACTAGAAACACAACACATTGAATGGTCTTTCACCATCACTACTCTCAATTATGATGCAAATGCCCCAATTTAAGCTTTTCTTACAAGATGGAAACCATTTTCTTGTAAGGATTTTCATCAAATATAAGCTAATAATAAAACATTAATCTTTAGAAAACATCATGCTAAGATTCCGAATATTTCTATTTATTCTCATTCTTACAACATAGAAAAGAAATCTAAGTTGTTCTCCAAATTGTTGAAATGATAGTCTGCTTCTGGTGTACATAGCCACAAGTGCAGCAAACATTTCTATACACCAAGAGACTTAGAACAGAAAGGCAACTCCCTCATGGGATATCAAGGTTATCAAATGCTGCCATTGCTTATTAATACTGTGGACATTTGTGCAGAATCCATGCCCTAAGGTAAAACCAATTAGCTACCCTGGAACAGTTTAGCAACAGCCTCTGAAAACTCCAAAAGGAGAAAGCCACTTCTGCAAATATTTATAAAAAGAAGCAACACTTGTTTGCTTGGCACTAGGATTCAGACTTTAAAACTTTAAAGAGACTTTAAGACTTTAAAAAGGAGATTAAAGAAGGGAAGTCATGCTTGACCGACCTGATAGGCTTTTATGAGGGGATAACCAGGTGGATGGATGATGGCAAAGCAGTTGATGTGGTCTAGCTTGACTTCAGTAAAGCATTTGACACAGTCTCCCACAGCATCCTCACAGCCAAACTGAGGCAGTGTGGTCTGGACAATAGGGTAGTGAGGTGGATCGTGAACTGGCTGCAGGATAGAAGCCAGAGAGTAGTGGTCAATGGGACAGAGTCTAGTTGGAGGCCTGTATCTAGTGGAGTCCCCCAAGGGTCTGTACTGGGGCCAGTCCTATTCAATCTAGTCATTAATGACTTGGATGAGGGATTAGGTGCACTGTCAGCAAGTCTGCTGATGACACAAAGCTGGGTGGTGTCATTGACACCCCAGCAGACTGTGCTGCCATTCAGTGGGACCTGGACAGGCTGGAGAACTGGGCAGAGAGAAATTTAATGAAATATAACAAGGATAAATGCAGAGTCAAATGCTGTTGGAGAACAGCATAGGAAGAAGGGACCTGGGGGTCCTGGTGGACAGCAGGATGACCATGAGCCAGCAGTGATCCCTTGTGGCCAAGAAGGCCAACAGCATACTGAGGTGGAGCAGAAAGGTGGTGGTTGGCAGATCGAGAGAGGTTCTCCTTCTCCTCTACTTTGCCCTAGTGAGACCACATCTCAAATATTGTGTCCAGTTCTGGGCCACTCAGTTCAAGAAGAACACAGAACTTCTGGAGAGAGTTCAGTGCAGAGCCACAAAGATGATGAAGGGAGTGAAATGGAGCCAGGCTCTTCTCAGTGTCATCTAGGGATAGGACAAGGGGCAATCGGTGTAAGCTGGAACATAGGAGGTTGCACATCAGTATGAAAAGGAACTTCTTCACAGTGACAGACCACTGGAAAGGGCTGCCTAGGGGAGTTGTAGAGTCTCCTTCTGTGGAGGTATTTAAAGCCCGCCTGGATATGTTCCTGTGCGACTTGGTCTAGGTGATCCTGTGTGGCAGGGGGATTGGACTCGATGATCTTTTGAAGTGCCTTCCAACCCCTAACATTCTGTGATTCTGATTCTGTGAAAAATCTTCCTTATAAGGAAAGACTGAGGGAGCTGGATCTGTCTAGCTTGGAAAAAAGGAGACTGAGGGGTGACCTCATTGATGTTTATAAATATGTGAAGGATGGGTGTCAGGAGGGTGGAGCCAGCCTCTTCTCAGTGTCATCTAATGATAGGACAAGGAGCAATGGGTGTAAGCTGGAACATAGGAGGTTCCATATAAATATCAGAAGGAACTTCTTCACA
>JAOXOE010000441.1:3036800-3095563 GCA_028565055.1 Phoeniculus purpureus
CTTTAATTTTAACCCATACACTCTCAACCAGCTCATCATCCTTCCCCAGGTGGAGCTCCACTGATTCCAGCTGGTCATGGATATAGAGGGCAATGCCTCCTCCTCTCCTTCCCTGCCTATCCTTCCTAAAGAGCTTGTACTCATCTATCGCTAAATTTCAGTCATGGGAATCATCCCACCAAGTTTCAGTAACTGCCACTATGTTATGGCATCCCAGCAGCACAGTGGCCGTTAATTCAGTCTATACCTACTAAATTTTGTGAAATAGAATATTCAGCAGTCTGTTTTGGGTCCAGTGCTGTTTAACAACTTTGTTAGTGACATGGACAGTGGCATCGAGTGCCCCCTCAGCAAGTTTCCTAATGACATCAAGCTGTGTGGGGTGGTCAACATGCTGGAGAGGGAAGGGAGGCCATCCAGAGGGATCTGGACAAGCTTGACAACAGGGGCCATGCCAACTGCATGAGGTTCAAGAGGTCCAAGTGCAAGGTCCTACATCTGGGTTAATCTCAAGCACAAATACACACTGGGTGGTGAATGGATTGAGAACAGACCCAAGGAGGAGTTATCTCTGAGCTTCACGAACATGATGTTCTGAGATGAAAAGCTCAACATGAGCCAGCAATGTGAGGGCAACCTACACAGCCCAACCACATGTCACCAGCAGGTCAAGGGAGGTGATTCTCCCCCTCTATTCCACTCTAGTGAGACATCACCTACAGTCCAGCATTGCCTGTATTTTCTGAAAATGAACTTTATTTGTAAACTCTGAAAAGAAAAAAAATCTAAGAACATAAAAACGGCAACAGACTATTTATTGGGAGCACTATTAGCAAGACTGTCATTAATTTGCCTAATTCTATCCCACTCCTCTGACAATGAAGAATAAGGGTTATTTTTGGGAAAGTCAGAGAAATCCCCAGTTTGAGCAATTATTACATGCAATCATGTAACTAGATGGGAAGTTTCACACTGGGAGGCAAAAAGCCTACAGTAGAAAGCATGAAAATATTAACTACAAAGTGATAGATCAAAGCACCTCTCTTTCTACCCCTCCCTGTGCTATTCCCAAAGGCTGTATTTCTTAAGGTCTAAGCAAGTCTGCTTGCCAATGGCAGCTCCTTTACACCCTTTTAAATTATTTCATAAACATTGCAGACAGGCAACTGTACTAGATTCATGGTTATTCGCCAATGATTACAAATCCAGAAATAAATTTAGATTATGAGACTCACCAGCAAATATTATCCATCTCACAATATTCTTGTTCATACACACAACATAAAGGTCCTCCCAAAAACCTGAGACACCCAGAGACAAAACGCATTGCACGCCTTCTGAGCAACAGAAACTCTGCCCAGTCCCCCACACCCAGCACATGCATTTCTGCTATGTGGGAACAGCTGTGCTATATTAAGCTGTCTGGGAATCTGCAGAAGCTGCAAAGGAAGTGTTGGACCATTGACAATGTCTAAGCAGAGACTACACAAAGCCTGGCTGCTTCCAAAAAATAGCAGATGCCCATCAATGACCCAGCATCCTGATGTCATTTCAGTTACTAAGATTGCTCACAAGTTGATTCTTTGATCACTTGTATATAGCAATAGATACTCAAGAATCAATGGCTATTAATAAAATATTCACTTTCTCCCAATCAATATGCACACAGCTGTGAAATACTCAGCACAAATATAAAAAATGAGATCAATGAGATTAGACTGAAGTGAGAAATATTAAATACATTATTTCCTTGTGTATAAAACACACATTTAGATTTAAAAAGGAAAAACCAAGATCCACAAAAGCCTTTGTCATACATATGTCTCATTGTAGAAAAGCCAGTCAGACACTAGCACTTCATGGAAAATGTTCTGTTGAGCTTCACAAGCTTTATAGAATTCTTTTGTTTCAGAAAGAAAGGCCTGACTGAAAGCTGGAAATAATAAATAAATAAATCCAAGCAGCAAATACAAAGACACAAAAGCAAAATGCTGCACATTCCAGTGGTACCAGTTGTTCCCCCAAGCTACAAACCTGTCAAACCCAGGTCAACAAGCTGGAGGGAAAGAAGGCCATTCAGAGGGAGCTGAACAGGCTTGGAAACTAGGCCTGTGCAAACTGCATGACATTCAACAAGTCCAAGTGCAAGGTCCTACATCTTGGGATGGTGTAATCCCAAGCACAAATACATGCTTGGTGATGAATGGATTGAGAGTAACCCCGAGGAGGAGTTGGGGCTGTTTGTAGATAAGAAGCTCAACATGAGCCAGCCATGTGTGAGGGCAGCCCAAAAGACCAACTGTGTCCTGGGCTGGATCACAAGAAGTGTTCATGAGCAGATCAAGGGAATTGATTCTCCATTCTGTTCCTGTGAGACCTCATCTGGAGTCCTGCGTCTAGTTCTGGAACTCTCAATACAAGAAGGATATAAAACTGTTGGAGTGAGTCCAGAGAAGGCTACAAGGATGATCAGAGGGCTGGATCATCTCTGCTATGAAGACAGGCTGAAGGAATTGGAGCTGGAGAAGAGAAGGGTCCAAGGAGACATTATAGCAGCTTCCAGTACCTGAAGGAGGCTATGGAAAGTTGGAGGTACTTTTTATGAGGACTCCAGTAATAGGACAAGGGGGAATGGTACCAAGCTATAAGAGGGGAGATTTAGATGAGATCTTAAGAAGACCCATCTCAGTAGGAGGGTGGTGAGACCAACTGAAACAGGTTGCCCAGATGAGTTGTGGATGCCCCCTCCCTGGAAGTGTACAAGGCCAGGTTGGACAGGGCGCTAGTGAGCAACGTGATCTAGTGAGAGGTATCCCTGCCTAGAGCAGGGGGGCTGGAACTAGATGGTGTCTCTGATGTCCCTTCCAGGCTAAGCCATTCCATGATTCTATGAATATGTTGCAAGTTTCTGGCCTTTGTAAAGGTCTAATGATTGTATCCCTGCTCATTTCCACCATTCCTTAAATCGAGGTGGTAGGAACACTCCCACGTTCCAGTATGAACGGGCTCCTCTTCCCCTGCATGGGAATTCTTTGGAAGGAACACCCATATGCGTAGCATAGGCTGTCACACTAGACTCCAGATACTACATGATACAAGACAAATATCTTCCAACAATAATGTGCTCATTAGTACTGAAATCAGACGAGCTAGATAACCCATTCAAGCACCAAAAGCAAACACTCTAGAGAGTCTGTGTCTGGCCATTAGTCACTCATCTGACAATTCTTCTGTGTCTAGATGGACAATGTGTTTGAACAGAAAAAGGGCATATAGCAGGACAAACAGGGAATTCCTATCCATCAAGGTCAGCACTGTGGCTGGCTAAACACCCTTTGGCTGCAGACATTAACACAAGCCAGGACTCTGAGAATCAGTACAGGAGCTATCTGTCTGACTCGTCAACCCCAGGCACCGTGTGCTTTTTACCTGGGACCATTCTTTAGAGCATCTTCTTTCACATACAACAACAACCTTGCAGCTCAAAGCAAAAATACAGAAGTTTGGGGGCACAGGCCCAGAATTTCCTGAAATGATGTTGTGAAGTTATTAAGAAAACCTTCTTAGAATATTTGTATACTGCTGAGCCACAAACCTAAAAGTAGGTTTTTAGGTTATAGATGAGCAAAATAAAGCTTATTCATGATAAGGTATTTTAAATATTAAAAATGAATGCAAATGGAAAGGCCAAAGCATTCTCCCTTTTCACTGAGAACATGACAAGAGGTGACAGTCCCATCTTGTGGCAAGGGAGATTTAAGGTGTCCATGTTGGGGGCAGGGACAAGAGGGGATTAAGGCATTTCCCTCACTGAAGTTGTTTTGGGGTTTTTTAAGAACAGACAAGACAAAGGATATTTCAGGGTCCATGGATCCTGCCTTGAAGAGCCATGGAGAGCCAGATGCCCTTCTCTATGACTCAGTCACTTCTATGATATATTAAGAGAGTTCAGGTCTGTGTCTAAAGATCAAACCGTTTGTTACAAATGATTTCTAGAAACAGAATACAACATGGGGGAACATTTTGCTTTTTTGGACAAAGACGGCAAACCCCAGTTGCTAGAGCTCCAAAAAGATCAGAACTTGATTGTGTAAACTCTTTCCCAAAAGCAAGTTACACTCTTGAAGGCATTAACACTTATGGTTGAAGCAGATGACCAAAACATAAGAGCTGTTTGCTTCCAGCCACTGACATCCATCCTGCTGCTGCTGCTTGCTTTCAAGATAGCACATTCTCACTAGGAGATCACTGTAGTGGCTCTCATCCCATCTCTCACCCTATGGATTGCTTGTAGCAATTGCCAGACTTACGAATCAAGAGTTCATGAGCCACAGAAATGGAGAAATCCTGCCATAAGAGAGCTCAGGACAAATGCTGCCAATGTTGCATGGAAAGTCTTGCCCTTAGCTGTTCTTTGGATTGACAGCTTCACTTGTGGGTCTTGAACGAGTATTAAATCCTTATTATTATTTTTAAGCATGATCTTATAATGCCTAGGTTTATGCATAAGCATGAATGTGCATATACAAACCACGTTGAAACACTAAATTTTAGCTAAAGCATATACAGGAGCATGAAAGGCTGCACCTAAAAACTCAAGCAAAAATGCCAATTATGCCCAAGTCAAAAGCCACAACTATCAGCGTGATTTGCGGTCAACTATTTAATTAATCTTAGTATTAATAAAGTTACAGAAAATCAATGTGTCAAAAGGACTTGAAAGGATTACCAACTGCTCTGGACAAATTAGCAGCACTTCCATGCCTAGAGCACAGGAAAGCACAAAGATGTTTAATTAAACTATTTACCAGTGAGGAATTTAAATCACTATAAATATTACATTTTTAGTACATTTTTTCCCTCAGATTGAAAGCACTTAGGAGCAAATATTATGCATCTTCCCAACGGCATTTCTTGGAAAGTAAGAAACGTAAAAAAATGTTGCAGTTGAATCCAATAAATGAAGGTGCAGTTAGGAAAAAAAGGATGTAACATGGCATTTAAAATGAGAGGACTGGGGAATAATTCAGCTCCAGAGTAACAAAAGACGTTACAAAACTGCTTGGAAAGGCAAAGGAGATGATTTATCACACGAAGGTGACGTGGTTCTCAAGGTCTATGTGCTATGTGCTTCAATGAACTGCTGTGGTTTCCAGTGAAAATCTCAACACCTACACAAACAAACCTCACTGTTCACTCAGTCCTTGCTGGTGTAAGTCTGTGGTTATCTTCACATCTCATTTTTCTGACCTCTTACTAGATTTTCCAGTGCTGTCACCATCTCAGCACGAATTTGTCCAAGATGCTTCACTTCTCTGTGCCTCAGCTTCCCCTTTTCCAAAACAGCAATTAAATACTTACCAGCCTCCTAGAGATGCACTAGGAAGCCACTTTATCCCTGTCAGTACAGCATTCTCTGACAACACACAAAAATACATCCTTTTAAGTATGATTATGAACAGAGCTTCCCTAAGGCAAGACTGCACTAGTTATCTCTCTATGGGCCTTATCTAAAGCCAAAATAAAGGCAATGGAAAGCTTTCTATTGAGTTAATGGGGTTTGAGCATCAGTCATCTGACATAGAATAGCTCTGGTTTTGTTTTGCTGGATTGACTCAGTATTCTCCTAGTCTTTTGTCGTCTTGTCCCCAAAGCAAAGCAATGCTCTCTGATGCAGGCAACACCCACTGGTGCAGAGATTACCTCTGCTGAACTTGGCCAACTGCCCACCCTGGAACTTGAAGCAAATACTCCTGCATTTCAAGGCACCTAGAACTACACAAAATTTCCCTCCACAGTTCTGGGAGAAGGGATGCTACTGACTGCACTTCAAACAAAAGAGCAGTATTTAGTGCTAGGAGCTAAGCATTGTCCTGCCTTGTAGCACTTGGCACTTAAGGAGCTCAGGAAAGGAGACCAGAGTAGGACTATTTTGTACTTGCAGAGTAAATACACACTGAGTGTCATCTATTCAGGCTGGATTAAGACAAATTTCCAGATGCGTTTGGAAGTGCCCTGGTGTTGCCCTGAAGATACACTGCAGTGAGAAGAAAACCACACAAATCAAGAATTTGCTTGTAGCAGGACAACGGGTGTAGAGCGCAGAGTGAAGTCCAAACCAGGGAATGCTTCAGGGCAGTGTGTATCAATATATCAATGCTGAGTAAATTCAGGAGGGTCCAGATCTGAACGAGGTCCCCATCCCAGTCACAATCATTGTGCTCAATATTCATTACCTATGACATAACTGTGATCCCAACCCTATTCACATTTTTATAATATTTCTTCTAAAATGATGTCATGCTAAGCAAGATACTCACTAATTACATCCTTTAGAACTACAAGATCTGAAGAGGGCTCTTCCCCAAACATACTTGAAAACTATTCCACCACAGACTTGGGTTTTCAGCTCACCACCTCTGTTCCCTCATGTGAGCACTGCTAACACTTGATTACTAACCTCTCTGAACACCCACGACTCCACACAGTACACTTCAAAAGCTCAAATGCCACAACAAAAAAATTACTGTTGTTTGCCTGAACGCTGATGTAGTTCATGAGAAAGAAAAAGGGAGAAATGAGGGTCAGTAGATTAGACTGCAGAAATAGCAATGTCTCTCAAAGTGTGGCTGTATTAGCAACAGGCTACCTCAAAGCTTCTATTCACATCTTCTTCAAACAAATATACAGGAGTTCTGGATGAGAGGCCAGTGATCTGCCCTTTGAGACTGCCACTTCATTGCTACCTTTGTTGAACTATTACTAATATTACCATTAATATTATTACTATTAATATTATTGGGTTATTACTATTATTGATACTATTACTTAATATTAATTAATAATAACAATATTATTAATGTTATTACTATTAATATTATTAACTAACCACGTTAAACCTGACAGGTAAACTCCAGCAAGAAAAATCTACAGACATCAATTTTTGTGAGGGCAAATAATCTGAGCAATTGTTCTAACTACAGCAGGACATTTGTGCAGTTGAGTCACCATTCATAGGGAAAGAGGGAAGGCAGGGAAAGAGGGAGGAACAGAAGAGGCTGGCTGGGTTTTTTACCTAAAAAATTGAAATTTCTCAAAACTCATGTTTTTCCTTGCTTTAGGGACAACTTTTCCAATAACAAGCTGCAGAAGGGCTTGTCCTGAAATGTGAATCAAAACTGGATGCCACTCCAGAAGCCACACAGGATAGAAGCAAAGGGGCTGCCCAAATCATTAGGTTTTCTTAACTGCTTCTTTTCTACCCATACTGTAAAACAAATCAGCATACAAACGGGAGACTACCATTTGATTCAAAATACTTCTTCTAAATAATCTATTCCTATGTAACATAATTTTTCCTGACTCATTACTTGGTGAAACCCAAGGTAAAAGACGACGTGTGGACATTATCACACAAAAGGAGAAATGAAAAAGGGTTAAAAGCACAGTCTGCAAACATGATGCAGAACTGCACAACCCCACAGTAAAATCTAGAGGTGGATTCTTTTCATGGAGAAAAAACATCTGTCAGCAAAACATCTGGTGTATAAAGACAAGGATGTTTGCATGTAGACTGCACCACATCTTGGCAGACAGCCAACACAAGTTGGGTGGCCAGGTAACCCACCATACTCTTTCTTGACAAGAATCCACCAGTGCAACCCCAGTGCAAAAGTCCAAAGGAAATGTGTCCATTTTGGAAAAGGGCCATGAGTAAAGCATAGAAACAGAGGAATAAAAATCACTTGGTGTTGTCCTTTGTAAAGATCTTGTGTAAGCTTTAGTACACAATTAGAACCCCAAAACACAGCATTCAAGCCCAGCAGTAACTATACAAAATGACACAACTTATGCTGTGAATGACTCAAAGGATTTTAGGAAGTTTTCAGCGTCTCATGCAGCCCAAAGGAAAACACTGCAAAGTGAAGGATATTTTTTCGAACAGTTATCATAGATGTTAAAGGCCTGGAATCTTTATCACGGTCATAGGGATCGTCTTCAGAGAAAATGCCAGTACTACGCAAAAAGAGATGAGAATCACCTACGTTGTTTCTTGTTCACATCAGCATTATATTTGTAGCTATTACAGGTAACTTATAGCCTATTAAGATGAAATTGCACTTGTACACCTGACTGAATGGCAGTGGGGCACAGGAACCGTATGCTGTAGTTTCAAACTACAGAAAATCATACACATGCATTTCCAAAACAATACCAGAGAACAGATGAGCCCATCAAAACTAAAATTACACTATTTGTGTATGTAATTCATAATGCTTCAAACAGCAGGAAACTAAATAATGCTCTTTTGAAGCAAAGCCCCAAACTGGAATGTTGAATGAAAACAACCCAAGAGAACTTATTTTTCAACAAGTGAGCAGGGTGAAAAGCTGTGGAAGTTAATAAGATCCTTTAAATCAGTAGATTCCAGTAAACACAAACGTCTGAAGCTGCCATTTTCAGAATGGACAAGGCTGTCATTTACCTGAGGACAAGAAAACCAACCTGTCAGCATCCCAGGAAGAGATTGAAAAGCAGCTTCCTATCCAAGGGTAACTTTTCTTAATAAAACTGTCTTTCACTCAGCAACTTAACATTCAGAGCTCCAGGAAAAACAGTAATGTACCTTTCTTGGTGAATGTAGGTTAAGGTTATTGTAGATTCACCTGTCAGGTGAGGGTAAGCCTCAACACAACAGGTCTTTTGCTAATATGGGACTGAATATTCATTACATACCAGAATAGCCACTGCTTAATTCTCAATCACAGTTCCGAATTTAACACAACCGCAGGCTTCACTCAGAATATTATTCTAGTCACTCTGCAGCTGCATTTTCCATGCAATCAGCACAGCTTCCAACTCAGCAGCTTCTTACTGATAACCACAGGAAGTTCCTACCCCACAGTTCTCATTGTCAGGAATGGGAAATACTGTACCAAAATTGTTTTGTGGGGAAAAAAAGTTCATCAATACCAAATCAGTACAAATTAAGTTTCATTCAAGAAAGATGAGGGTCTACACAAAAACGTACTGGAAGCTGCATATTTAAAATTGAGCCATATCCAAATGAATTTTATTTTGCTAAACGCCAATTGACCTAGCACTTCAATATTCACTTCATTTCTTTTCAAAGCCGCCAGAACACAGGGGCCAACCACCAAGGCCACCAAGCACAGGCTGCCCAGCAACACAGAATGTGCCCAATAGCAGCTGATGACTTTGTGCCTTGATGCATTAGCCTCAGACTTCCCAAAGCATGGCACCTCCTGCTCCATGAATAACTTTGCTTTTAGGTCAACACTATGTAAAATAGGTGCAATCCTGTACCCGTGCCTTAAGCACTTATACATGAAACTTGTTAACCCTTATCCTAAGCCCATTAGAGCCTGACCCCCACAGACACAAAATTCAGTTGCAATCAGAACATCAACTCACCTCAGGCTTTCAGATTTGTTCCCAAATACATGGTTCAGTAACAACATAATTTCTCATTTATTTTGCTTGAATAAAGAGGTATACACTTTAAAAACTGAATAATAGCTACGAGCTATTTTGCTTATGCCTGCTATATATTGGTGCCAGCATGAAGGGAAACTCATTAAGAATTTGCTGCCTGAAATTTTTTCATTATTATTTATTTTTTTTAAGATTCATGACAGGAAAAGTCTGCATAAACATAATGCAAGATACAAACCCAGGATTAGTGCTCCTACTGCACAATACCTGTTTTAAATATATGAACACAGGCAATGAACCCAGTTTCTCCTCATCTGTGTTACATGCTTGTGGTGCTTTTTAACTCTGGCATGAAAAAAGAAGTCATTTTAGTACGATAATAAACCTGCACAAAATATTTCTCTCATTCTATTATTTTGTTCTCATAGTCATTCTGGAGCTTCTTTGTGCACACGCTCAATGAATGTTCACCTATTACTGCCAAGCAGCTTGTCTTACTATTTCACACTTTTTGCAGTAAATCACAAATACCCTGCTTTTTAAACCATTTGTATGCCTAATGATAGTGCCTTGCTGGAAGGAAACAGCAAGAAATTAGTAGGGCATATACGGAAGGCAAGTGTCAGACGCCACCTCTATCACTGGGAAGGCCACTACCTCACGGAACACAAGTATTTAGAATAAAATGCAGGGTCTGAAGCTTTTCTGACATGGCAGATTGTAAAAGATGGTGAAAAACTTAAAAGTTTACTCAAAAGACACAGACTGTATAGAAATAATGATTTTCTGTGCAAAATAAAATTAGTTTCCTGACAGCTATTTAGTATCAACCTCTCTCAAGAGGTGAGCAGGACTTCCCTAGTTTTTATAAACTACATAATCTTAGCTACAAGACATGCTGTCATCATGAAAGTCAACATTTCCTATGACTTTCCCTAAGGACAGAGTGCATTACAACATAGTTATTCTGGGCTGGAAATCATTCTCATATTGAATACTCCCATGCCGTCCTTCCACTTGAGAAAATAGCTAACACAATTCTAAACATGGGATTGTGTCAAGCTTAGTTATTTCCATTTCAATAAATCTGCCTGGTACTTCCTTCATTGCCAGACAGGAGTACCATCAAATAATCCTGAGATCAGCCTCTCCGGAGCACTGCGATTGAAAGATGTTTTCTGATTAGGAATAGTTGGGCTGAGTGTTTCAGCAGTTTCTCCCATTTTTCCCAGAAATTCCCAGAGAAGGTCTCTTAAAAACCTCTATATGGAAATGAGAGCTACCTACTTTCCACTAGGAATTTTTAGAGCTCATTTGGCTGACAGGTATTAAAAAAGAATCACTAGATTTATTGTCTAATGCTGTCACACTTACTCTCTTTTCTAAATAGCATGTGTCACAGTCCTGGAGACATTAATTCTCAGCATTAATAACAACAGTTTCCAAACCACCTAATAATAACTGACTTTGAGGACTGTATAGGTTTTTCAGTTTTGCTTCTTCGTATTTGTCTCAGCTCTGTCCAGACAGCTTCTCCTGCAGGATAATTTCTCATGTTTCAATCCACTGACCACTTTTTAACCACAGGTAACAAACCATGATTTCTTTTACTTCACACATGAGCTGATCTCAGCTGTTAAACCTTGCACACGAGCCAGCCATGGGATCTAAAAGACCAGTGTCCCAGTTGGAAAAGCAGTAAGCGTGTGCACCACAGGGCATCTTTAGCCACGTTTCAAGCAAATCCTAAAGGGCCCATCCAAGGAAAGATACCTGATACCACATTTAACCTCCTTAGTTGTGCCTACACTTTGGCACAGGGACTAGTTAGTGTCTAAGTGATACACCCACCACACAGAGTACAGCAGTGCTGCTGCTGTGTACCTAGGAACTCACCCGTACAGGAGAAATCATCCACACGGACATATCCCATGACACAGTCACAGCGATAGGATCCAGGCAAGTTAACGCACACAGTATTGGCATGACAGTAATGCATCTTGGCAGCACACTCATCGATATCTGTGGGGGACAATCACCAAGGAACGTTAGTCAGGCTTTGTAAGATGAATAATATGACATAATATTAGAAGAAGAGAAAATAATACCACTTCCAACTCCAAGGGCCTTAAAGAACAAGGCAAATTTAATAGAAAAGTATTCCTTAAAATGAGTCTAAAATTTCTGTATCACAGTAGTGTTTCTTCCACTGTTCTTCATGAAACCTGAATTTTTTAAGCTCTGGAAAAGTAACACATACATTTAGGGGTTTTCCTATGACAATGTTGAAAACCGCAGAGTGATGCAGAGTTTTCAAACATTGAAAATAGCATCAGAAGTATGAGAATCCTAACTCTGTGTCATGGGGAAACTAAAGCATGAATGAGTTGCTGGACAGATGACATTGCTGGCACTGCTCGTCAGGACAATGCAACTGAGTTGCTTGGCCAGTATTTCAGCCCTTCAGCTTCATCTGAGTGCTCTGACCATGCCCAGTCCCTGAGACATGTCTGCTGCAGGAGGAATAGAGCAGTGTTCTGTGCCCCTCAACATCCCATGCAAGCAGAAGCCTGAGCCAGTCACCTTGGCCAGTTTTAAACTTGTTTTACACAGCTCCAACAGAAACAACGATGACTAAGGAGCAGGAGAAACTGGACTCCATATTTCTGTTTGCTTAAGCCATGCCTACGGCTGCTGCAAATCCAAAATTTAAACCTGTTTCCATAATAGTGAACCAACCCTATCATTTAATTGCCTGTTTAAATATCCCAAAGCTCCGTGATATTGTAAACTGTAAAACATTCCTGTTTCTTTCTCTACAAAACCAGACATTATGCTGAAAAAAAAATCTCTTTTTTTTTTACTCAGCAGGATAGATTTTCTGCTTAGTAGCACCGATTTTACAGAGAGTAATTCATGGTTTTCAAAAGATTAATTCTAGTGTTACATATGGGCACACAAAGAAAGATGAATCAGGCTAATTTTTATCCCCCGCTATTGCCTTCTCCTTGTTACTGCTCAAACTCATGAAAGGTATTCACTGACAGCACAGCTGAAGATCCTCCTCTGCCAGTGGGGTACAGATGAGTTGGTCACCCACAGAGTGGCTTCCTACCACATCCTCTGCACAGCCAACTACAGGGTCCTTACGGAGATCCAGTGGAAGCGCTACAAGGGGTTAGCTCCATTAGCATCAGGCAGGTGTGGGGGGGGGTGGTCTAACTGTGCACACGCTGAGTGCTGGGTTGCATAAATTCAGGAATCTTGTTTCACCTTCTTAAACCAAAGTAGCTACAATTGAGATACATCCACATTTTGCAGCCTCTGAAGCCGAAATACATGCCAGTTATCCTCACACTTCTTATACTACAGACATCTGTCCAGCAGAAACTATGAGCTAAATCACTTCATGTTGGTCACCAAACAGCTGTCAGTTGGCAGTGATTTCTGACTGCTGCCAGCTTGGGTCGAATTAGAAATGATGGCCTGGAGGCAAAAGACTGTGTACCACTGCAAACACCTTGAACGATCTCATTGCCACATTTCTCTTGTTTCTGTTGCAGTGCCGCTTGATTAAATGAATTTTAAAAAGTCAGATGCATCAATATATGGAAGATAAAAGCCAAGAAAAATCCTCCCACATGTCTTGTTATCACACCACTGAGTGCTAGAGCCACTTGGGAAACACTCAGGTGTTGATGTGTGTTCACACTGTTCTGCTTGCAGCCTCTTTTTAATAGGCTTTTGGAGCATAGCTTTGAGGAGTTTTGTTCTTGCATATCTAATAATTTTCTAGCATAAAAGGGAAAGGAATGAAAAGATGTCTGAAAAGAAAGCCAGAATGTCAAAACAGCAACCAGTTCACCTGAAAATTATCCTTATGTGCTATCCCTCCATCTCCAGCTTCATCACTGAATTCACTGGATGACACTCCTCCTCTTTCTTCCCCCAAAAGGGGTGCAAGAGGATGAAAAGCCTCGCAGGCGAAGGAATCTGAACTTTGATTCATTGTAAGCAAGGCACACATTACTGCCACACAAAATAGACAATACCCAGAGAGAAAAAGAAAATTCACAAGGTCTATGAAAATATCTCTGTGGGACAATTCTCAAAAGGAAACTAAGGACTTCAAGTGATGAGTAGACTATAAATAGAGGAATTGGGAACAACTGATACTGGGTTGCTGCAGAAGTCCTTGAGTGTAGGGAGAAAAAGTCTGGCCCTTAACAAAGGAGGCAGAAGGAAGAAAAAAACCCACTCTTCAAACTTTGCTCATTTATTTTAACTCTCTTCTCAATTCTTGGTGCATTTTCCACAAACCCTTTCATTCTTTCACATTTTCCTTTACCTTGCACTATTAGCTTTCTACTAATACATACATTTTCTTTACAGAGAATAATACCGAGAGGTCAAAACTGGCAATAGCATTTTCTTATTAAGGCCTGTAGGGCAATGCTAAAGCTGTTGTTCTGGACAACATTCTACAAATTCTTGTAAAAGGTTAGGTATTCATCACAAAGAGCTTCAGGTTTTTACTTAATATTGTTAGAGTACAACCCATAAAGCACACAGTGGTGTGCATCAGCTCAGTTGTAATGGAACTCAAATTGTGATTCATGTGTATAGATTGCTTGTCGCATTTGAAATATTAGAGCTCATCTTCTAGTGGTCTTTTGAGGTGATAAAAATACATGATTTATGTTTCTCTCTAGACTGGTGAAGCAGTTTGTTTTTCTTTTAAAAAGGTATACTTATAGTCTTTAAAATGAGGCTCGACACAGCATAATGATCATTCACATATCACCAACTTCCATCAGCATAAGGTAGCTCTTTGCAACAATAGAGCTACTTGGGCTCAGTTTTTCTGTAAGAACCATCACATTACAGGGTGAGCTAGTGTGGTGAGCAGCTGCTATTCTACTGTGGTAGGTGTTTCCTTACCAGTTAGTGGCACGAGGTTTATTGCCCATACAGAGCTCTCTACACCACAGCATTCACCTACCCTATAGCTAATCAGTGGCACCATTACTTCCTACAGTTCTAGATGGAGGTTGTGAACCCATGAGGAAGTAACAGACTTCCTCATGGTAAAAAGTATTATCTTTTACTGTTTTTGCCAGAGCAATGCTATGAGTGTACTGGGACAAAAGACAAGAAAAGTCCCTCAGTGGAGCTTCCTGCTTGGCAGGCAATGTGGTTTTCTGCCACACTGCAGGCACTCATCATCTCCTACCAATCAGCCAAGCAAAACAAGATGGGATAGAAAGGCAATACAGATCGTGTTCAAGCCATGGTCAACGAGCAAAGTTTTTTCATCTGCAAATGTACTTCACAAACTTTCCAAACCACTTAACTTTTCATTTTTTTTTAAACCTATTGTTAAATATTTATAATATTGAAACATTACAGTGAAACACCAAACCGCAGCTAAAGCATCTTTGCACTGTTTGTCCCATCCAACAAGTCGCATCAAGCCAATTTCATCGCTGCTGTAATGAGGGCACAGTTCCCGTTAACGGGAGTTTTGTCCATTCCCCCAAAAAGGTGAAACAGACCCACTATTTTCTACACTGTTAGTTCTGTAATAACCCCGAGTGACCAGTCTTGAAACAAAGTACTCTCTGCCCCTGGAACTGCAGACCACTGTCTTTATGCATTTAATAACAATCCATTTGGACATTAGCAATATCATCACCTGTGTTCAGGGCTTCACAGTTTAACTACTGGAAGACAGTAACAATCAAATCAAGCCAAAATTAAATGAACTATGAAATGTTACAGAGCACCAACAGATTATGTGTTTGGAAATCTGCTCAGTAGCAGAATCAATTACTCCATTTGCAACCCCCTCCAAGTACTTGCTTTCTGGTTGGGGATTGTATTCTCCAAAACTTAATTCTAATTTTCAAGCACTCTGCCAGACAAAACAGACAGAAAATCAAAAACAGGGGAAAAAAAGGTCAGCTTTTTCATGATCTCATGACTCCCAACTAGAAAACATTATTAATGGTAGGTGGGCAAGGATGTGAATTCCCTTACCCTCTTTTTATGCAAGTTAATATTAAGCCTTGACTTCAATGGTTATTAAACCCTGATCTAAATAATCAACGAAAACCATTACACATGTAAAACCAGCACCTGTTACTAATTAAATAATACAAAATCTTGAAATACACTCACAAGGTGACAGAATCATGTAAAAAAAGTTTCCAAAACTTGTTTGATTTTGGCACAGCAGTAATGGGACATGAGAGATCCTAAAATCTCAGTCAGCCTATGCTGCCATGCAAATGAACACATGCTCTGTTCCTTCCACTGGCTTAAGAGCTCCTTGTTCATTACATTTACTTTTTGTTTTCCAAGTTTTCCCTGATTCTGTCCTGCTCTTACCCCCCTCCAACTGCCAGCTCTGCTTGCTTTCTCTTTCTGCTTGTTGAGGGGTTTTTTAGCTTCCCACTGCCTGTCTACTTTCACACATGCCTAACATACCCCATACCTAGGTTTCACCTTTAGCATGGGGTTGGTTTCTCAAATTATGTGACACAAAGCTCGGGGAGCCGTAAAGCATTAGACAGCAGGAGTCAGCAGTTCTCTGGGAGCTGGCAGCAGCTCAGCTTCCCCCAGTTGCCTAAAACTAATTATTGGCTGCAAATGTTTAGGCTTCCCTTAACACTGTTTGCCAACTTGGACTCCTTGATAACAATTCACCTCCTTCAAAGCAGGACAGCAGTGCAAACACAGGCGACCCTCACAGTTCCTCTGCTGCCCCATCACAGGCAGGGAAACAACCCACAAGAAAAGCAGGTGAGGCAAAAGACAATTTACCTTTCAGTAAGGCTAAGAAATATTACCCCAATGTTATTAAGAAACCAACTAGCTAAAAAAGCCTTCAAAAATTAGGGTTGCATCACCTGGGAATCCATGAAGAGTAACATAATTATCAATGCAATAGATAAATATTTGCAAACACAGGCACCCTTACAAATCACCCTTGAACAGGTGATCCTTGCCAGGGCAGGCCAGCCCAAATCTAACCTAACATTCCTGACAAGGACGAAAATAAACATACAAGTGAAGTTGCCTTCCTCCTTCTTTATTTCAACATTGTTAAGCTTAAATTGTTTTGCCAAACACACTCAAGAAAGTAACAGGTCGTTCTCGAACAAAGAACACATTAGCACCCCTTTGCTACCTATTTTTCAGCCACATTAGTAAACCATCCACCCAATAGCCACAACAGGAAAGTGGCTGTTTCCCCTTCCCCATCCTTGTTAATGCTTGTAATGATACAGAAATACGAGTCTCTCTCCGGGTTACCGTTTTTTTACTTAAAAAATGAGAATGAAAATACAGAGCTTTCCATGCTCTGAGTCTCCAATGATCTGACCAATTCTTTGGAACCAGGATATTTTAACTACATCACTTCTCAAATTATCACAATCCTATCATGAAAGACCACACTCTTTAAAGCTTGCTGTCCAGCCTATCTAGTGCCCCTCTACGTGAAAAGATTTTCCTTTTATGATTCTACTAAATTCTGCTCCTCTCTAAGGAAAACTGAAACTTTGCAGTTGCACTCTTCCTTGTGCTTTCCATCACTACACTGGCAATTTAAGATGCATCATTAAACCTCTCCATGGTGAGTTTGGGGGGATGGTCCTCAAGTGCCTTGAGATCTCTTCGGACAAAACCAGTTTATTTAAATTGAACTTTTCGTAAAAGATCATGTTAATTAGTTTAGGAAGCTGCTGCTACCACGTAAGCATTAAAGACAATACCCATAATGTTGTTTTTAACAGAAAAGAGTTGTTTCTTAACCCTAAGTGAATGACTGCCTTTATTTGATAAATACATTAATAGAAAATGTTCACAGATTTTAAAACATTACTGTTTAAAAGCATGTTTGCAGCTATAGCTCTTAGGGATGGGTGATAACTTATTCATAAGGTATCTCTGACAGCAGTTGCAAGTAAGTTATTTTAAAAAATAAGCAGCCAGAACTCACATATGATAATGCAGTGTAGAGAACACAGAGTAAAAATAATCACAAAAAGCTGAAAGGAACATTTGGGGGAACAGGTTTTGGCTAACAGCAGCAGCTTGGTAGCTTGCTCAAACACGTCAAGGCACAACCAAGATTCTTTCCATAGAATGGCAGCCACTATGATGTTTAGAACTTAAGTTCAGAAGCATTGTTTATCTAGGATTATTCAAGCCTATTAAGTTTTTCTTTCCAATTATTCTTTGAAAATATCCTGATATTTGTGTTTAGAATGTCTAGCAGCAGAAGGGGACGCTAAGCAGTGTGCCTGAGTAGGTGTAAAGTGTTCTCTTTAAAGATGCTACTTCAGTTGCTTTTCCATTAAGTGGCTGATGAGAGGGGATGTAAGGAGCAAATTACTTTTCAGTTTTAGAGTCTTGTCTGGGCAACAGGTTTCATAACTCTTACCCAAGTCAGTGCCAGCACCTGCTTCAAGAAAGAAATCTGTATTTCAGGAGCAAGCAGTTCTCTGCTCTTTGGCTGAGAGTACAGAGGTGATTTTATGAGTTTACAGAATTATAACTGTACCCGTCAAGAACAGAATCACATAGCAGCAGGGATCTGGGCTCTACCAACAGCCAGAGAAATATTCTTGACAGTATTACCAAGAACACTGCAACAAGTAAGAGTTAAATTCAGAGACAGGCAAAAAATAAAAACCGAATGCAATAGAGATATGATGCATTTTGAATTCTTGTCTTATAAAACTGTGAAATCAGAAATAAGCCCATGTAGCTTTAAGTCCCTTGATGGTGTTAGCTTGTTCTTTCATATTAGTTTTGTCTTAAAAAGAGTTCAAAACCTATTTGCTGTTCTTCTCTTTATTTTTTTAGAAGTGGTGTGTTCTGTAATTCACATCATAAATCTTTCATCCATCACTCAGAGTTATTCAAAGATAGGAATTATATTTGTGCATGTACATTTTCTGAGATTATAGGGTTTTCTTTACAATTCACAACAAATGATAGTTCTGGAATAAATGAAAATTCCCACAGATGTGCCAAAATGCTTGGGTAGCCAAGGTTCATGCTCGTAATAGATGATCTGTGTAGGTATAGCAACATGTATCCCAGTAAAGAAGATAATTGCTTAACTTTACCAGAGAAATGATGTTTGGCAGTTCATCAGAAATGAAACAGCACACAAAGCATGAAAAGCCATTGGCTTTTTCTAATCTGCAGCAGACAACAACCTATGGGAAACTGATGACACACACACCTAGGTATCCCATACATAGCTTTCCCTAAAGCAGGGTGTCTTTTGGGAACCTCCATGTTGCTGAGGAAAGGCTCACCGCAAAGGATACATGGGACAAAATCTTGCCACCGAAGACTCTTTAAAAGGCTAGGCTGTAAACTGCGAGCTATGCTGGCACAGTCTGCCAGTGCGGCACATCTCTGGGCTACTGTGAGCTTTAAGATTTGGAATCAGCAGCCCATAACTGCTCTCCATTACTCCTTTGCTACAACCCTGAATATGATGATACAGGTCTGATCTGCACCATGGACCTCCAATGGATCCAAACAAAATAAAAATTTGAATACCTAGAAGTCTATTTCCTTATATGAAAGGTGTTTCTCAAGGCAACACAATTTGCCTGTCTGTGACTAGAACCCAGAATAGAGACGTCAGCAAATTACTACAGGGACAGAAGTAGGAAGAGTTATATATAATAAATCTAACTACAGTACTCTCCTGTAGTATTTAGTACCACTCTTTCTCCAAGTTTTCTTCTTCAAAGGCTTTTAATGCATGAGAATTTGTTCTAAATCCAAGTATTTCAATCTAAGTCTACAACAAATAAAAAGTCATGCTACTACTGCCCCCAAATATATTACAGCCCATTAGAAAATAAAGCCATGTAATCAGCTCTCACCTCATAAACTTTCAAAAACAGTTCTGTTCCCTAGAACGACCGTCTCTAGCTTACCAGTTACATAAATACACTCCCCAAGCCTTGCTTGTGTGGGTTTGATTTCACTTCTGAAAGAAAGTAAGCACGGATTAAATAAATCCTCTGTTGGAAAAGGAAGGTCAGATTTCTGTAATAGATTCACCTCCCTTCTTATCACTACTTTTAAATCTTTCTAAACATTCTTAGAGATACCCGTGGAAGGGAAGGGAAGAGGTGAGGGGAGTGTTGTTCTTCTCTGATCTTCCATTTACCTACATTAGCTAAGCAGTATGATTCACTGAAATAATTATATCCATTCCCATTCAGCTAACTCCTCACCTTTTCAAATACTTTCTATCTGATTCTACTAATGGCTAAGGGTAAGGAGTGGATTACTGTATCAAAATGAACAATTCTTCCTTCATGCCACTATACTGAGAGCAATTCATTAAATACCTCGTTTCATCAGCACTTGTCTAATATCACCATCCACAATTTTTGCTTCACTGTTCTATTTTTATCACTAATGCTCTTACCCAGTTTGTCTCCTATCTGTGCCCTGTGATATTGACTGGATTACTCTTTCAAATCCACACAGATGCTATCTTCAAATGATAAATTGTAGAGGGCTACCCACATAATTGATCTAGAATCCCTGTGCCCACAGCAAACTTTTGCTGTGGCATTCTGAAGGACATTCTTTATCTCTGAAAAATTAAATGCTGATGAAAACTATATGGCGTTTTATAGGATTGTCTGAGATTTTTTGAGGGGAGAGTGTCTTTACCACCCCTAAAAGACCTTACAGACCATGCCTTGCATTTTATAATGACTTTTAATCTATACTGTTGTAATAAATGAGAATTGTGATATGTTACTAGCAAAAAATCATACACAATTAATACTCCACCATTTTAACAGCAATCTGTTCACTCAGTGGCCATTTGAGCAGTGCGAAGCAGTACACAGGTAAAGGAAAAATACTGTCCCATGTTGGTAAACACTTACTTTGCCCTATCTTCTCTATTTTTAGCCTTCACATCACTGTTTGTATTTTCCTAAATATTCACTCTTAACGTCTTTTCAGGCATTCATTATCTGTTTCCATCACACCTTGACCCTCTTTCTAACTCTGATGAAAAATCCACGTGAAAACATTGGAGTTAAAGTGGCAGATTCGTCACCATTGCTGTGTTGGCCACTCTGCCTCTTCAATGCCACACAAGCCAAACCTAGTGGTTTCACATATTAGAGGATTAACTGATTTTATTTTAATGGGTTTGGGATAGTCCCTGTTCATCAGGTTCCACAGAGGGTTGGAGAGTAGCATCTTATTCAGATAATAAATTATAGATCATTGCAAAACATTTCCCTTCCTAGAGTCCCACTACACCACGCTAAACACCTTTCTTTGTTCCACATCTTTGCTGTACAAATCTACTCTTATTGTTTGTGCCTTTTAAAATTTAATTTAATCTATAATGTAAAAATAAATAAGCAAACATCAGCAGAAGAAAAACACCTTATTTAGATATTATAAATATTTCCCCCTATAAACATACCCTTAATTATCATAACTGGAAAGTGCAAGATGCATTTCTCATCCAAGCAAATATGGTAATCAGGTGTGATTTAGAGTACTAGTTACTGAAAGAGGCAGTTCTGCTTTGGAGACTGCAACAATACTGCATTCCTTAGGCATAACCTGAGGCAGCTTAATAAAGAGAAACAGAAGAAAGGGGCAGGGTGAATCCAACAAATAATAAAAATATTTTTTACCCACAACCCTAACTCCTGCCTCAACATTTAGTATGAAATTTTACTTCAATTGCTTTGCTTTTGGCTAGGAAATTGAACTGGTGATTGAATGCCTTCCTCTGTGATAACACAGTCACAGTTTAGCTGCAGTTAAAAAAAATGAAACTGAGAAACTTGGGTTTCTACTATTTTATTTCTAATAACTCTGCATTTGAATTACTGTATCCATTAGTGATACAGTAATGATAGTGTATCCATAGTGAGTCGAAGATGTCTTCACTCACATTTCTTTTAGCAGTATCAGCTACTGCAGAATTCATTCCCCCAGATTCCCTCAAGTCAGTGGTCAGAGGACAAAGCAAAGAGGAAGCAGATAGATGGTGACCCAAAAGTCCCTTGCCATGAAAGCTACTGTGAGCATACCTGATTTGGCTGATGTTTTAATGGGAGATCTTGAATGGGCAAGTGCCTTCCTGCAGAGAGCCATACTGCAAACAAGCTTTCCAAGACCCTTCAAGAAGCAAGATTTCAGCTTGTGGTACCCAACACCTCAAGCTTTGGAGGTCAGGAATAGAGGCAGCATTAAGTTGTTTTTTGTGGTACTGAATTACAATCTTATTACCAGGCACCGTTACGTGCATTTCAAAGCATGCGCTCAGCACTCAGTCCCAATTCCAGCATGATCAAGACAGAACCATAATCAGTTCTCTCAAACCTGACGAAAATTATCTGTGAAATACAGGACTGTACAGCTAGGCAGTGGCAGGAGTACATCAGGTAAAAATCTGTGTGAAAATTAAGAGAAAGACTGTGAGGTTCAATGGGCTTTGAACCAACCTATGGAATAGTGTGTATTGTGTGCACTGCAGAGGAAAGGAATCAACAAAAGATCTCACACTGAACAAGGGGAAAGAAAATGAGAGTTGAACTAACAGTACTGGTTTCAAATGCTGTGCTCTGTCTCAATTTTTTAAGCTAGATTAAGTTTTATTTGAAAGCAAAATACAAACTCTTAGATTGCTGTTGATGAAATCTTTATGTGTTTTTGTCCCTGGAGAGAAGCACTATAAAAACAATGTGAGCTTCACTCTCAATACAAGGATGGAGACTTCTATAGAGATCTCAAATACATTTCCTTCTGGAAGAAACTGCCGCCACTTAGAAAGAAGCCCCCACTGGAGCTGGTTTGCTGCCAGGACTTGTGACCCCACAGGGGACCCATGCTGGAGCAGCCTGTTCCTGAAGGACCGTACCCCACACATGGGGCCCACAGTTCGTGAAGAACTTCAGCCTGTGGGAAGGATCTGCATTGGAGAAATTCATGAAGACCCATCTCCCACAGGAGGGACCCCCACATGGGAGCAAGGAAAGAGAGTGAGGAGGAAGGAGTGACAGAGGCAATGCATTACAAATTGACTGTACCCTCCTTCCCTATCACTCTGTGCTGCTCACAGTGAGGAGGTAAAAGAATTGTGAGTGAAGCTGAGCCTGGGAAGAACGGAGGGATGGGAGGAAAGTGGGGTTTATATTTGCTCTTATTCTTATTACACTACTTTAATTTGATGGTCAATAAATTTGTTTTCTCTATTCAAGTCTGTTTTGCCAACAAGATAATTGGTAAGTGATCTCCCTATCCTTATCTTGCCCATAAGCTTTGCAATACAGTTTTCCCCTATCTTGTTGAGGGGAGGGGGTGATACAAGAGCCTGGTGGGTACCCAACTGCTAACCAAGGTCAACACACTTAGTTTACATATTGTTGTACACTGAGAATTGCTTTTTCTTTAGCCTGTGAAGTAATCTAAGCAATTATATCACCATATTTGGTATCTCTGATGTACTACATAATGAATAAGGGGCCCATCTAAGATGGAAAGACAAAATCACGATACTTTCAAATTTTCACTCAAGTTCTGTAAGAATGATGCTAATAAGTACAGTTTTAACTGCTGATTGATGCAATTTTAATTAGTTAGGCATTGTTTTTCCTTGAGGTAGTACTGAAACTCTACTGAGTCATAAGACCATCATTTAATACAACTGCCAGCCTTTTTGAGGCGATTCATTTGACATTCTATTAAATTAAATAAAGGTGTGACTGCCATTATCCAAACTCCATCTGTATTTCTGGTTAAATGTCAAGGAAAAATTACTAATGCACAATAACAAGATCGGTACACAGAACACATGCTGTTTTCTCAAGAAAACATGGTATTAAAGATTAAAAAATACTTTCTTCTGATGTCATCTACCTTTTCCAACAAAGAACAGCTTCTTATCCTCCTATAGCACCTTAACAAACCCAAAGATTAATAAGTGAAATAATCTATCAAATAATAGACTAGTCAATCATATGGTCTACTAAAGCTGAGTTTTGTCCTGGTTTAGATGGACAAACGAGCCAGTTTGGATTTCTCAGGGTTGACAAAACACAACAGAAAATCATGGACAATATCACAGTAAAGAAAGAATAACTAGTTTTATTAACAGAGAGTAAAAAAAGGGTTAAAAGCTGTGGCCACTTGCCAAGCTATTCCTTTTCCCAACACAAAACTGTTGCACAGCTACTGCGAAATCAATCCTGCACTTCTAAGATAGAGAAGGAAGGAGAGAGAGAAAGATATGATGAATTATCTTTCACTGGGTCCGTGTAGCAGGAAAGCAAAGAGACACCACTCCATGACAAACCACTCTACAGTGAACTGGAAGCCAGAAAAGATTCTTTTAGTCTTTAGTCACATTCCAAGATTTTTTTTAGGGTTACAGAAAGGGATATCTGCCTGTCACATGTGAAAAAAGTCAGAGGTTATCTCATGACAACTATACAGATAGAAACTAAAAGGAGAAAATTCTTTTCAGCTTCCAGTTTTTCAGAAATCTTGCTAAAATCTTAACAATTTAATTCCTTCTCATTATCTTGGCAGCCCTAAAACACTTCTGTCTAGTCCACAATCCTGAATTCCAAAAAGCTGGTTTTTGCTCATGCCCATATTTGCAGACAGTAATGTTCATTCTGTCCCTTCAACCAAGTTGAATCTAACTTCTGGGTCTTGCCTCATAAATCAGGTCTTACAACCCCTTCATCATTTTTACAGCCCTTTCTGAATAGCTTTCTATTTATTAATTTTAAATTATCTAACTGCACGTGCCATTTGCCTCAATGTGTCACATGCTCTGAACTCTGCTTCTGAATCTTCAGAAAGATTTTGCAAGGGTAAAATCATATGCTGCTTTGACCTTGGGAAAACAGAACTATATTACGTTGAAATAATTTTAAACAAAACATGAAGGAAAAGAAAATTGAATAATGAAATTGTTGTGGTTAAATTATTTTGAGGTTTGCACAGTGGCTTAAAGACCTCCAAACCAAAGGAAGACTGATGAATTTCTTAGAAATGCAATCACATAGCATATAATCTGCACTGATTCTAGGTTACACACATCTCTTGCTGTTTTCCAACTAGGCACTAGATTCTTTTACTTTAATAAATCCCCCCATAAATCTGCTATTACTTAAAGTATAAGGAAGACACAACATCCCAAGGATGATAAGGTAGAGGATATTCTCTTTACCTCAAGGACAAGACTCATTTCATGAGTTGCATTAGAATGTCCACATGCTAAGTATTCAGCTGATAAAATCCCCAGACAACTGACATCTTGCTATTTCAAAAATGAGTGTATGCACATATATTCATGTATATCAGAATCAAAACCATTGCAAATCCCCCAGGAAGACACAGGAAGGGGTTTGCTCCCTGTGCATCCTCTGTTCATCCTAAGTGATAGTACCCTTTCACACTTTAAAACCTTGAAGTCTCTATCTAGGCATCCTAAGTACAGTCTTATAATTAAAGGGACATGACATGCCGCAATTTGTTCAGGAATCCATAGCAAAAGACAAGTGCTAACAACAAGGAGATAAAAATTCAAAAGCATCCACAGAATCATAGAATCATTTATGTTGGAAAAGACCTTTAAGATCATTGAGACCATCAATTAATCCAGCTGTACCACGCCCACTGCTAAATCATGTCCCCAAGCTCCAGATCTACACAACTTTTATACAAGTCCAAGGATGGTGGTTCAGCTGCCTCCCTGGGCAGCCTGTTGCACTGCCTGACAACCCTTTCAATAAAAAAGTTTGCCCAGTTCTCTCAGCTGCTCATCTTAAGCCTGTTCTCCAACCTCACTGCCCTTCTTCAGATCTGCTCCAGCACCTCAGTGTATTTCTTGAATTGAGGTGCCCAAAACTAAACCCAGTACTCGAGGTGAAGACTCACCAGTGCTGAGCAGAAGACGACAATCACTCCTTCTTGTCACACTATTCCTGACACAAGCCAGCATGCCAAAGGCCTTCTTGAGCACACTGTTGGCTTGTAAGTAGCCAATGATCAATCAATACCCCCGGGTCTCTTCCCAGCCGCTCTTCCCAAAGACTGAAACATTGCATGGGGTTGTTGTGACCCAAACACAGGATCCAGGACTTGGCCTTGTTGAAGCTCATACAACTGGCCTCGGACTACTCCAACCTGTCCAGATCTCTCTGTAGGGCCTCTCTACCCTCAAGCATATCGACACATCCACCCATATTGGAGTCATTTGAAAACTGACTGAGGGTGCACTTACAGCCCCCTCATCCAAATCATCAATAAAGATACTTAAAAGGGAGTGGCCCCAATACTGAGCCCTGTAGAACAGCACTTGTAACTGGTCACCAAGTGGATTGAACTCCATTCACCACTACTCTTGGGGTCTGACTGTCCAGCCAGTGTTTAACCCAGTAGAGCATTCGCCTGTCTGCATTTTCCACAAGAATGCCATTCATTCAGTCACAGGGGGTTTTAGGACTTGTCTGGTAAATACTAAGAGCACATTTAGGATATTATTACCCACATGCTAAAATCCATACTTGGTCCTATGTCAGTAAACTAATTTCTTGCAATATTGTATGTTAAAGCATCTGATCAGCCATGTTGTTGATATAATACTACTACAATATTTGAATAATGATTCAAACATTTACTGACAGATTAAGAGCTTGTTTCTGAGGTGACCGAAGTGAATCATACTCCTTACAAAATTTCCCTTAGATACAGCCAACATACGACTACCTGGGAAAAAGAGATAAAGAGATTCCTCCTCTGCTCACAGCGTCTCTCAACAAGGCCACTCCTATTTTTTCTTTTCTTTTCTTTTTTTTTGAGATGTCATGGTGTTTTCTCTGATGGGAAAACAGTCCCCACTTTTTAGTACAGATTTCACCAGTTTGTATTTTTGTACTGTTGCAATTCATCCATCTGAGTTTAGCTAGTGTCCATGTAAAATAAATACTGATAGTTGATGCCTTGTATCAAACCCAAAAGGCCCAGACATCTCAGAGGCATAAAAGAATAGGTTTGACAATAGTTATTGATGCAAACTGATGTACACTATGAAGAAACACTTCAGAAAGTGGCAGGCAACCCAGCCTGGCCTCTTACATCCATTGGACTAGACTATCCATCCAACTACACACATCAGTAGGGCATTGCACCTTGACATATTGGACCAGTGGACTCCTTTGGAAACAAACCACCACAAACCGCCCAAGTAAACGTAGCACTTCACTCAGTTCAGGAGAAGGTTAGGCCAACTCCTCCCAAACTGGCCACAGACAAAAGGCAACTTAGGAACGATGAAGTGGTTGCTTCAGAAATCAGCTCCTCATTCTGTCCTGATTTCTAACAACAGCTCAGCCTATCAGCATGGATTGTAAAAGCAGTTTTAACACCAGTCTGTCATTGTCCATGTGTCTCAAACCTGGAACTATCTGTGATGTGTCAGAGGAAGTGACAACTTCCGAAAGCACATCAACGTTTCTTACACTCAAACTATTTCATATGCCATAAACAGTCCTTTTGTACAGTGTATCTGCCGCAGTGTTCAGAGGCCATTTTCCCCTTAAGCCTCTGAAGGAAAAAAAAATCTGCTTATTTTATAGAAAGAGAGAGAGGTCAAGACTAAAATATTCAACATTGTCCAGGCTTTCACATACACTCACTGCCATCACTCCTCTTTCTCAGTGGGCCAAAGCAGATGGGGGAGATTTTTTTTTCTCCCCACAAGTGGGAAGTTTTCAAAATTTTAGGAGCACAATCATCTGTGTTTAAAATGCAGATTTACTCAGATCTTAATCACACTGCTATTTTTTGAAATAATTATCACTGTTAACACAATGCAGAGATGCTGCAAGGCAGCAGCAATAATTCACAAATCACAGAAACATTTAGGTTGGAAAAAACCTATAAGATCATCAAGTCCAACATTTAAGCCTACTCTTACCTTTACCACCCCTAAAACAGATCTCTAAGCACCTCATCTATATGATCCTGCTATGGCAGGGGGATTGGACTAAATGGTCTTTCGAAGTCCCTTCCAACCCCTAATGATTCTGTGATTCTATGAATATGTCAAGGGACAGAGACTCAACCACCTCCCTGCACAGCCTATTCCAATACTTTACAATCCTTTCAAAGAAAAGATTTTCCTAATGTCCAGCCTAAACCTCCCTTGATGCAGCTTTAGGCTGTTCCCTCTAGTTCTATCATTGTTTACTTGTGAGAAGAGGCCAGCACCTATCTCTCTATAATGACCTTTTAGGTAGTTGTAGAGAGCAAGGTCTCCCCTCAGTCTCCTCCAGACTAAAGAGCTCTTTGTAAGGCTTGTTCTCCAGGTCTTTCACCAGCCTGTTGCTCTCCTCTGCACCTGCTCCAGCACCTCAATGGCCTTCTTTTACTGAGAACAAAACTGAACACAGTATTTGAGGTGGGGTCTCATCAATGCTAAGTATGGCAGGCAACACTATTTTGATACAAGCCAGGACCCCGTTTGGCCTTCTTGGCCACCTGAGCACACTGCTGGCTCAGGTTCAGCCACCTGTCTATTAGTACCCCAAGGTCCCTTTCTGCCTGACAGCTTTCTAGCCACTCTTCCCCAAGCCTGTAGTGTTGCATGGGGCTGTTGTGGTTCAAGCACAGGACCCAGCACTTGGCCTTGTTGAAGCTCATATAATTTGCCTCAGCCCATCGATTGAGTCTCTCTAAGTCCCTCTGTAGAGCCTCCCTGACCTCAGTCAGATCAACACCCCAATTCGCTTTATTTCTCCAACTGTTTCCACTGCTTTTTTTTGCAGGGGTTGTAAAGTACACAGTATACTTAGACATACTTCACTGTGAAATTATCGTTCTACTAGACCCACATCAGAAGATCTATTCTCCTTACCTGCTGCATATGCCAAAAGTATCGACAAAATACCAAAAATCGCCAACCCAAACCCACCAACGTGTACAGACTAAACAGGAACAATGAAAAAGTTTGTACTGTTAGAAACAGAGAGACTGCCAGTCATTCTCAGACTCCTAAATATTTTAGAGTGCTTTCCGATGACCGCAGATACAAGCTGGTGTATCTCCCCAAGGAATGGAAGCAGACAAATCTGGTATAAGAACAAGAAGAGGATAAATACAGACTGTCTGTATGGGGAATATGGAATAGGAAGCTTTTCAGAATCACAGAGTTCACAGAACCTGAATTCGTCTCTCACAAATCAAAAAGAGCAAAGAAGTCCAGTGCTAGAAATTACTTAATACTTTCTGGAGAGCGCAACATTTCTGAAATAACATCTTTCAGCCTTGCAAGGGAACAAGCGTCATGCGCAGAAGAGGATGTGGAGAGGTTTGAACAAGGATGTCTCACACCAGGACACCATCCCAACCACAGTTTGGAGATGCATAGAGGAAATACTAAAAGGTCTTTCTGTTGGGGGTGAGAAGTTGACTCTTGATAATTTTTGTTTTACAACACTCCCCAAACAAATATAATGCTTCATTCCACTTCTATGCATTTACTAAAATCTTAACACTTGCTAATCACTCTAGAAGCTGAAACACTACTGATTCTCTAGAGGAACTTCAAAAGTAGCTACTGCTCAGATATATTTTCTGATACCTATTGCAGAGATATTAATGCCTGTGAAAATCTAAGGAGTCACAGTGGGTTTTTTACATGCAAACAAAAACAATTCAAACAGAAGAACTGTGAGTTTGGCCCTCTCGTGACACCCAATTATAGCCTTTAAATGCACACATAACTCAGGTCACTTTTTAGTTATTATTCCTCTCCCAAGAACAGACTTTAAGCATTTTTCGAACCCACAGGCTCCCCAGGCACCAGCATTCTTGTCTCTCGGATCTTTCCCCATTCTGGCCTTTATATTGACAGCTACATTAGCAGTGTTTCACTGACTTCTGCGATCCTTTTTAGGTTTTGAATTGTCCTTTCTCTCCTTCAACCTGAGCCTGTCTGCAAAGTTAATCTTGTCCCTATGTTCTTCTCTTTCTAGCCCAGTCCACAGATATATGCGCTGCTTAAAAATTAAAGATGTTCTATAAATCTAATGCCTAAAGTATGATCATTAAAATTCCCTCCAGATCTAGGGCACCTGGGCAATTTCTGTGACCAGGTATTTATCTTCAACACTTCCTTCCTTATGTATTTCCCTTTTAGAAATTCATTTTTAGGACTAGAGTTAATAACAAACTCTGCCTCCAAAACACGATTTAAGAAGAAAGACTATGGCAAATCTACACACAAAAGCCTTTGCACACACGCCTGTGAAGTTGTCAGATTTTGCAGTCTCAGACAGGAAAGCCTGTGTCAGAATTTATATGAATTACTTCCAAACAACCAGGTAAAACAGACCTTGAATAAAACACTGTGTGGAATAACCAGCATGCACTGCCTGCCCCATGTGAAAAAGAGCTGTTCTGGATCCTGGAATGAGGTCTTTCAGACAGGCTTTTAATTCTAAAGGTTAATAACAACCAATGGCTTTATTTCCTTTTGCCACACTTCTATTACAGCAATTTGCATCTCATTTTCAAACTGATTTCAGTGGGGTTTGGCATGTTTTACTATAGGAAACAAATGGAATGATGCAGCATGGCCACAGAGTTGTTACACTCTGAGCAGCCACAGCCTTCCACAGAAGAGGTAGAATTGTAAAAAACAAGTCAAATTATTTGACTGTGGACACATTAATTATACAAAGACATCATTATATATTTTTTTTACTGCTTGCAACAGTACATGAAGCAAGACTGTATTCCATTTGTTCACACTTGATTAACTAAAACAAATAAAATACCTTATGAAAGACATAACTTCACGTACTCATCAGTCTCCAGGAATTACGAGTAGAAAACACAAAACTTTATAACATACATGAAGATGAGACCAACCCTGTCATCACATCCCATTGACTGAGATGAAAACTAAAGAATAGACCGAAAACATCTCTTCTTTAGTAATTTTTTGGGTGTCATTTTTGCAATTTCTTACCGCACAATATGAAGTCTTCAGGCTTATTCTCTACCTGTAATCATAGCTCAGCCTCCCTGGGGACAAAGTCGGGGGGAAAATTTAAAAGCAGCAATGATCCTATAGGAAAAAAAATCTGCCTAAGCAAAAATTGGCTCAAATGATTCTGTTGCTCCTGATGAGTTAATTGATAATAACTGTATATATAAAAGTTAGTCAACAAAGAAGGTTTGGGAATTAATAGGGTCAGGTGAGTGCCTAAGCACGTTAACACAACTGATTGGACTGCACTGAGCTCCAGAATATAGTGGAGTAACTTTAATGAAAAGTTGAAACTATTTGGAATGGAAGTGAGAAAAACACAGCAAGGATGAAAAGCACTTCAAAGATTATCATGAGCAAGCAAAAAAATGTACAAGGATGGGGAAGGAGAGATTAACAAGGTAAGATGTGTCTTCTAAATTAATCACACAGTAAAAACAGTACCTGAGCTCAGACTTTCACAGGAAAACAGAATGAACATATCCTCATGAGTGCTGAGAGAGCTGGCAGAAGTCACTGCTAGGCTAGTCTCCCTCATCTTTGACAAGTCAGGAACATGGGGAACAGCAGAGGTGCCTCACAACTGGAGAAAAGCCAGTGTCATTCCTGTCTTCAAAAAGGGCAGGACAGAGGATGTGGGTAACTACAGACCTCAGCCTCACCTCTGTCGCTGGAAAGGTGATGGAACAGCATGATCTTGCTGTCATCTTACAGTATCTCAAAGAGAGGAGGGTTTATTAGGAACAAGGATTCACCAAGGGGAAATCCTGCTTAACTCACATGATAACCTTTTATGAAGATGTAACTCAGTGGATAGATGAGGATAAAGCTGCTGATGTGGTCTACCTTGACTTCAGCAAAGCTTCTGACACCATCTCCCACGACATCATCAGAGCCAAACGTAACAAGGGTGGATTGGATGATTGGATGGTGAGGTGGATTGGGATCTGGTTAAAGGATAGAACTCAAGAGTTGTGGTCAGTGGGGCAGAATTGAGTTGTAGGCCTGTGTCTAGTGTTGCTCCTCAGGGGTCATTATTGGGTCCAGTCCTATTCAATATATTCAAATACATTCAAAAAAGGATGTTTTCCTGTGTGATCTGCTCTAGGAAAACCTGCTCTGCAGGGGGGTTGGACTAGATTGTCTCCAGAGGTCCCTTTCAACCATTCTGTGTTTCTATGAACACTGAAAGGCTCTTTGTCACCTAAGCAGAAGAGAACAACCAGTTACGCATTCTCTTATTGTCATATAGATTCAATGAAAAGGTAAATCTGTGTAGCCCCAAACCTGGGCAAATGTCCCATTTTCTCATCAGAATAATGCACAGAGACAGGAGCAGTTCCCACATACTGAAAGAAGCTGAAAATGAAAACACAAATTCAGTGGCAATTTTTTTAATCAAGCCTATAAACAGGAACTATGGTATTCCCATTACACCAGTTAGTTTCATAAACCTTTACTTGAAAACTGTTCTGTGTGCATCCTAGATCATCATTACTAAAGCAAAAAGAACACTGGGGAATACTAAACATGGGACCTGCATTTCAAGAAAGGAGAAGTGATAAACATACATTCATGATATTTTGACTGTGATTATGGGAGACTTTGGAAGAGGCAGTAATCAGGGGCATGGAGGTAGACTTGAAGCGGGATAAAAAGAAATACATTTTCATTACCAGGAGATGGCCCAAGAAAAATAATCTGTTTTCTTAGTAGGATAGCTGACTACTTAGACAAGGGCAATACAGTGCAGGTAATACATCTAAATTTAAATTGAGAATGCGATAGTGTCGTATACAAATTTTCATCCAAAAGGCAGACAATGAGAAATACTCTAAGAACACATGGTAACATGGATAGGAAACTGGCTAAGGGAGGCACTGCAGAGTTTACACTGAAAAAAAGCAGTCCTTATACAAAGAAATGTTGCTAATGGTATTTCTCAAGAACCACTCTTGGGATTGATCCTGCTTAATATATTCATTCACAACCTTGGTTCAAGGACTAGATTATGAAATGCAAAAATGCCACAGTTACCAGCATGGAAGAGGATAAGATTGCCACACAGGAAGAATGAGATGACCTTGTGAGCTAGAAAACTTTATGGGACAAAATTTAAAAGCAAAAAGTGCAACACCATGACAAGACAAACAAATTACAACAATTTCTGCTTTAAACTGACGATTTGTTGGTCAGAAATGGAAGAGAAGAAAGCTAGAACCAACGTGTGGCAAGTGCAAAAAGGTCTAATGAATTTCTGGGATGTCTAAGACATTTTCAGTCAACTCAGAGAAGGACTAGTCAGATCTCATTTGAAATAGTGCAGAGATGGCTGATTACCTGCCTTCAAAACAAAACCTGTGAACGTGTCCAGAAAGGGGATTCTGAGTGGATTACAAGAATGGGAAAATAATGTCCACAATAAGGTGAATGGAAACCCTGGCCCTCTCAGCCTGGTTAAAGACAGAATATTTATATTTTATTATAATTATTATAATGTGTAAGCTTACTACATTGGTATTTTTTCATGGCTAACTCTAAATATGGACAGAATTCAGAAATACTAAAATAGCCATGTGGAAGCTTGGTCCAATCCAGCAGGGTACAGAAGGTTCTCTGGATAGGACCCAGCAGTGCCTGACAACCCTGCCACTGGCTGCATACAATCAGGACCTAGCTTTTACACTTGATCCCAAGTGTCTACCTGCCAACTACTGCAAAATCCAAAAAAGCTCACCGGCAGTCTGTGGTCTGTAGCTGACTTCAAGACAAGGGAGCAAGGCAGGAGACAGCAACAACTCATCCAACAACAATCGTTCATATACATCTGCATAGTAACAATAAGCATCTCACAGCAGCCTAACAGTTACTGAGCCCAAAACGAGAATCCCTCATCTTCATATCATTTTTAGTGAAGCAACACTGCTGTAAGCAACAGCTTTGATTATGTGATGCAACAAAACCCTTTCATACAGAAACATATATCCCCTTTACTGCTAATATGAGATTCGTCTTAGTAACCTGTTCGCCTATTAAGTGTCACCTCTTTGGCTAATGGTTTAGATCCAAAGAAAGAACACACCTCATAATGTACATAACCAACTGTGTAATGCTGCTCAGCGGGGAAATAACCCTCCTGCAACACTGCAGTGATTACCTTATGCCTTGAAGCATGAGAGCTGATGATCTTTATCTTACCTTTCATAACTACAAATGCTACTACTGGTCATAAAATTATCCAAGCACTTCAAAAATTCAGCCACAATATTTGATTTGATGACCCTGTGCACTAGGGACTAGGCACAACCTCACTAGGTATTCAATGTCTGGCAAGCCATTTGTTTTAAATTACCCTTTTATTTTCATATTGCTGAGCAGGATTAGAATAACCTTCTGAACAAGTTTCACTACAGCCTTCATGAAAACTTGTGAGCAGCTAAATCAAAGCTTGCTTAGAGGCACGACTGTGACTTCAGCTTATGCTGTATGTCATAATAAATTCACTCTTGCACTAGATGCCAACACCTTCCCACCCAGAGCAGGTGGACCAGAAATGTGGAGACTGCACTGAGTCAACAGCCCACTTGCCCAGCTTTCCACACATGAGCCAGCACAACCCCTCACAGTTTGCTACAGTGAGTGTCATCACTTCCCTGCTGTTTGCAAAACCCCGCCACACAGGAACATGGTCCTGGGGAGAGAAGAGTTCCTGGGCCACACCACCTTCTGTGATAATCCTTAGCTCTTCAGATTAAGCAGCACTTCTTGTTCAGACAAGTGCCTAAAGGTACAGTTTAGTCATAAGTCCTTTCATTTGAGTTTAGCCTTAAGTCCTTTCATTTTAATTCCATTACTTTGGATGCTTAGGTGTGAAGAATACCAATATCTTCATTTCCAAAAGAAATTCCCACACCTTTCTCTTTGCTTACTAAAAGCAAATACTCACCAAGACTCTTGTCTGAAGAAAACACTATTTTTGAGAAAACAAACAAACAAGTATTTTCAGGCAGCTCAGGACATTCAACAAAAATATAAAAACCAGACACAGTTATTAAACAACAAATAAATCACTTGTGCTACTCCCCACCCTCCACACACACACACACACGCACACCCCCGCCCCATAAAAGCACACACAGGCTGCTTTACATCACAGAAGATAACAAGGGCAAGAAGACTGATTGCAAACAAAATTAGAGCAAGTATTCTCAACAAGGCACTCACGTGTCTGAAAATTCATTCCTCAGTAAGGTTATGTAAGCAAAGCCAGTTTGGCTCAATCACACTTTCATACTGGTTAGCAAAACGGCTCCTAAAAAGCAGGAAGACTGAGGGAGAGGGAATAGGAGGTTTTTTGCATTTAGTGACTAAATAAGTTAAGCTAACTCTGAAACACGCATTCAGAAAGTAATGATGTTTCAAAGGGGGAAAAAAGGCACTTTCTCCCAAAAATCAACCCATTCAGTGTAGAATATTACATAAAATATGCATCTGTCAAAGCAATCAAAAAGACACCATTTCTTTGCCAGTAGTAACATATTTAAGAGGTTGCTTGCTAGCAAAACTGCCATGGCAACCACAACAGTACCTGGGGTACGGTGCTCTCCCAAGAAATAAAACATCTTCCCTTGAGAAATAAAATAATTTCGCAAAGGTGGAACATAAATGTAATTTTCACAAAAGTAACTTCAGTGTCTGTAGAGTCACTGCTCTCCAGAATCAGGCCTACATCAACTCTATTTCTTTACCCAGCTGCACCCTCGCAAAGCCCAGTCTGGACATATATACCATTCTCTGTGGCTGCACCCAATCTCACCTGAGACGGTACAAGCCTGAGACATCCCAGTGCATTTTGGAAAGAAGTCAGCAATACTAGATGCCATCTCAGTTTGAAAGCAGAGTTAAAATGGGCCACTATGAAATGGTCAAAACCACTTTCTAGCAAAGCCACTGAGGCTAACTTCCCTTAAAAAAAAACCTCACAAAAAATAAGGCCACAAGGTGCCTTATTCCGTAGCCACAAGTGGAGCTTACAAAGATGTAAGCTGGTACCAAGACGTCTTTTGCAGTTTCAAATACGGTACCCAGAAATAGCCTAACCCAATCTAATTATCAGGAGTCAGAGGAAGAACAGAAAAAGGAAAAATCTCAGCTGACGATCTCTGTGCATGTGAGAATATTTGCATGCAACAGAAAACATAAAAATACTGAAAATGGAGATTTCTATACTGAACTGACCAACTGTGCACCTAGCTCAGCCTTTTTCTACAGCAGACTGCATGTAGTGAGATTAAGACAGCTTTCGAGAAAAAGCAATTCAAAACTCACGTTATTCTGAAAATGAACTTTCTATTCTATACTTTTTTTTTTTAAGTGCATTCTATCTGAGCTCTCATTTCAGAAGATCTACACTATTGTATTCTTATATACCACTGCTGGCAGGGGAGGAAGGGAAGAGGGTTAAAACACATCACTCAAAGAAAGCTTCCCTTCTCCTTGCTTTTTCTGGCTTTCCTTCTATTCTCCATTCTCAAGGCTAAGGGAGAAAGAAATTACACAGATCATCTCAAGCAACAAAAAGGAAAACAGTAAAAATAAGTTATATTGCTGACAATGGCATACACCAATTACTTCCTTTTTCTGATACCATCGAAGCTTCCAGTGCTTTAACTCACAATCTAGGAATGTCACTGACTGACACTCAACTTCTGTGTTTCTAGCAGAGTCATCTATTGTCATGCTAACATTCACTAGGCTTCTTTTTTTCTTTTTCCCTTCTTTTACTCTAAGTTTAAATCTTTGCCTGGTATCACAGTGAAGGCTGACACCATTAGCAACAAAGGCAAACTAGAACCAAGAGACCAGATATTATTGGTGATCCCCATCTTCTGCTTGATTTTATAGAGGGGTTTTGTTAGTTTGTATTGAAAGGGTGAAACAAACATTTGTTCTGAGCATGCACTTAGGAATAACATTCGCTTGTAAAGGGTAAAATATTTCTTGATCTTTCTTCTTCCCTTGGTCTTCAACTTACTTTAAAACTACAGTTTTACATATTATCAGGCATTGGCTATTAACAGGTACCGTACATGAAAGACCATTAATATGCACAAATAAACATGTTGGCTAATTCTCACACCACTGAGTCAAGAACCTGCAATTAAGCAAAATGCTTTCTTTAACTGATATTTTAGCATACAATTCTTCAACCAAGCACTTACCAATGCTTTGAAGTTTTCATTTGATTTATGAATGGAGAAAGCTTAAGCCACACAAGATGGTGAAAAAGCGCATAACTGGTGCAGAACATGCTGAAATCCACTGCTTTTCGTGCATTCTAAACAAAGATGGCTTTTTCACATGTAGCCTAACTTCCATTTAACTTGCATCTGTGCTGTGCCTCACACATTATTACATCTAGTACTAGAGGTAACGACTGCAAGCTGTGCAGAGGAAGTTTGGGCTGAAGAATTTCTGCACTGAAAGGGTTACTGAACATTGGAACAAGCTACCCAGGGAAGTGGTGGAGTCACCCACCATTCCCGGAGGAATTTAAATTATATGGGGGCCTGGTCCTTAGGGACATGATTTAGTGGTGACCTGACAGTGCTGGGTGAAAGATTAGACCAAAGTTAGTCTGTGATCTACAGTAAACAACACTTGCATCTACAGAAGATAAGACACCTTTGTGTTAACAGTGCAGTGCGGGGAAGCTCTGAACACAAACCAGCTGTTGTGAGGACTTCCTCAGGGACTGTCAGCCACTACTGACAGACCAGTCAGACTTCAATACACAGAAGGATCTTTATCCATCATCACCAGTATCTAGAATTAACCTACTTTAGTTTATCTTAGACAGAACCCTTTATAAATTCCAAACTGCTCACAGGAGGTAACCTGTTGAAGTGATCATGCTGGTGACAAATACAATGGTGTTCAACAATTACTGAAAGAGTGCAAGAGCAGTAAGTTATGCTATAGCTTCTTCATAGCATAAAGACAGTTCCAGTTTTTTTCAGCACCACTACAAAAGGAGGCTTTATAGCAAGAGCTACGGCAGCTATTAGGAGTTAGAACCTATTTAGAGTTTCATGTACAAAAGAGTTTTTTCATGCCAGAAGTTCAGAAAGTCACGATCTCACAAAGCTGAAAAATTTGAAGATAATATCTTCATTCAACGAAATACCTTCAAAGAGTTAAATGGTCATGAAGTACAAAGGTACAGACTGGTGAAGCACTTCACCATGTGTTCAACTTTAGGCACCTGAATAGTTCCGCTTAAATCACAAGATTAAAAGCCAAACCAAGACTGACTTAGCCAGCTGACCTGGGACCTGGGACACTGAAGCAAAGATTGAGTCACACTAGCTGAGCATTCACCTGCGTCACTCCCAAAGCATGCAGCAATCACCTGAAGCATTTGCACAGCAATAGACACAGCCAATACAAAACGTTGAGGAAGTACCTGGAAGCTACTTTATTCACAATGGGACATAGGACATTTTGATCCTTTCCCTCTTTTCTAGGTCCTTGAAGACCTAGTGTTATTTCAGACACTAACAACTCAGTTTAGACTCTTCAAGATTTTTTGATAGAAACTTTCTGTTCTAAAAGAATTTCTGAACAAAAGCATTTCTGAGTATGTTTTAATAATCAAACTCAGTATTATTAAGTGCCATTTCCACAGGGTTTGTCCTGACTCTCAAATTATTCAGTGCTTTCCCCAGATGATGAAATAAAGAAAACAGACAAATTTGCCAACAGTGCTCACCTAGCAGGAATTACAAGAATATTGGTAGACATAAGAATTCAAAGCTGTCTTGAGACACTGGAGAAACAGTTCTTCAAAAAACAGAATGGACTTTAGGTGGACAAGGTTATAGACTTGCAGAGAAGTCCTAAATTCCACCAATACTGAGTGGGAGCATCAAATCAGATCATTTGTGTTTCCAGAAAAACAGCTAAAAAAAAAAAAGAAAAGAAAAGAAAAATCCTCCAACCCTCCATTACACACAAGGGCTAAAAAGTAGTATGAAATATCATGCTACTCTGAGGCAGCGTTCCATGTATTTGAAGATGGTTACAGCCTAACACCACCAGCTCTTTCAATGAAGACAGTTAGCTTCATGTCTGCTTATTCCTGGCACTCCTTCCAGTAAATTCAAACCTAACATGAAGCGTCCACATCTGGGGGAAATCTCTAATTGAGGAGCTGCAATGCTGAGGGGAGCAAAAAGATATATTACAGGTTGTATTTCTTTCACGATGGAGCTTGCCCAATCTTGCTCACATACTCACCAGACTCTCCTTTTTTCACTTTTTTGAACTACCCTATTAAATTAGGATTGAGACTGAAGCATGGATCAGCTATTAGAAAAGGTTTTCCCATGGTAGGAGCACCAAAGCACTGAAATAGAAAGCACTTCCAAGGGGAAGCTGTGCAAGCTCGCATCTCTAGAGATTTTTAAGACAAGGTTAGTCAAATTTACATGGACACGTTTTTGTTAAGCTAATCTACTGCTGAGCAAGCAAAATTTACCATACTGATCTCTCAAACCAGTTTCTTATCTCTCAGCACTGGCTTTTCCTTTAAAAGAATAAGTGGAGATACAAAAATATAGGAAGAAAATTACAAGTCAGACTGAAATGATTATTATTATTGTTCACTCTCACAGCTGCAGGGCTCTGCCAGTGAATCTGAGCACTCTCAGTCTGCACAGGGGACAATCATACTCAAGTTAAGCTGTTGAAATATTGCGTAACTCCTGAAAGTTCAACCTAAACGTAGTAAAGGGCAAGCAAAAAGAGAAGTAGCAGCATGGACCTGAAAACACAGTGTAATAATATAATATAAAACACTGACAAACATTCTTTTTGTCCCTTCCACACAAAATTCTCTCTTTAAATTCCCCTTGAAGAAGATCCACAAATAGCCTTTTGAGGTACTAATTACAAGACATTATGAAGAACTGTACTCAGTTCCTCAGAACCTGACTTCAACACCAAGAGAGCTTTGATGTGCGGGGGAAACATCTACTGGCATTAGCAGAAATCTCAGATGTCATTATGGAGGCGAGACCCCACAAGTAGTGGAGTAGGTGCTAATTTGTGAGAACAGGTATGACATTTTAGATCCTGGCATGGGTTCTGCTTATGCATCACTGTAATGGGTGTCACATGGCACAGACTCTGCGCTATGAAATTGTCCCAAATATTCTATTTCCTATGATCCTCAAAAAACTGGAGAGACTTCTAAAAGAAATTGGATCTCTGTAGGTGGTAAAGAATAGCACTTTTAAATCCAGCTCTTGAAACATAGCATTAAGAAAAGAGTATTCTTTCTCAAAGGGGATAAAAGAACTCAAACGACCACGCTTATAAACACTCTGCAACAATTTTCAGTTTTACTTTTGGAATTTTTTTCAAGTTGGGATATAAAGTTACTCAGCCTTTGATGAAGACAGTAGATGAAGTAGGAGCCATAAAACAGCTGAACATTATAGAAGTCTGATGAAATAAAATTCTTTCTAAAATAACACCACGTTCTAGCTTCTTCTACTTTAACAGGAAGTTTCTGCTTCCTGTTGTTTGCTGGTTCTAATGCTACCTGTCAGAACAGTCACCCACCCACCATCATGCAATCCATGCGGGTAATGGCATCTCCTTTTGAGATGAGAAATGCCAGGACATCCACAGATACAAATTCCTTTTTTTTTTCCCTTTTTTTTTTTTAATTCTGTGTGAGGCTTCACTTTTTATGAACAACCAAGTCCAAAGGGATTGATCACCTCTCTCTCAAAATAAAACAATCTTCTATTGTACTCTTTTCCCCTTCGTGCAACAGCCCCACCATTAAATGGGTTCAGACACAGTGACTGTCCATGCCCCACCAGCGCTTTGGAGGATTCACACTGCCACCAACCCAACAATCACAGCAAACTTGCCTGCAGATGAAGTTCAAATTGTTTTATGCTTGTTCATAAAAGGGTTCATCAGAAGAGAAGTTGTTTCCCTTGCAAGGCAATTACCAAGGCAAGGGAGAAAAGACAGAGGGCCAGTATTTAACATAAGGATTGTACATTGTCTTTACACTGCCCTTCTTTTCATCACATGCTGTAACTTACGCACTGTTTGCACAAAAGAAAAACTCAACTACTTTCTAATCCTCATAAAGCATATACTTACTTAACTACATAAGGCATTTACTGGATACAAAAAGTTTGGTCCTAAAAGGGTTGAGAGGCCTCTCAGCTCCCAGACAAACAAAACCAGAGATATCTTTTTGTTGGAGCTTATTTTTTTAAAATCTCGTCCCACATGAAACTAGAGAAACGCTGTTATGATTTTAGTAAGTTTCTTACATTCACACTAAACCCTCATGTGCTGACCTGAGAATCAGTATCTTACACTACTTTTAGGATCAATCAAACTAAAATTCAGTGGCCTAGGCTGTCACCTGAGATGTGCAGATCACTCTAATTTGAAGTGTCACAATACATCTCAGTTAATTCGATTCAGGTCTGCCTTACCAACTCAGAAGAGCCATGCTGGGGTCTTTTAACCACAGCTCACGGCTTACATTTTTGTCAGGAAAAAATGTCTGCAGTGGCCAATTACAGTCATAAGTATAGTTTTCTTTTGTGGGAACTTATCATTTATTCTGCATGTACCGCACTTCTTCATCTGCTTCGCAAACAGCAGAGATGGGAATTTTTTTTATCTGTTGGTTGCAAGCACTGCGGCTGTCCCTATGGCAATTGGCAAGTCACTATCACTACTGCTTTGTGACACTGACTCCAGGTACCCTGGGAGACACGTTCTTGGGATCCTGCATATAGGGAACTGTGGCAACACAACAATACTGGGCTCTGGCAATCCGCTGTTGCTTTTGTGGGACCACACTGAGCTCTGGTTCCACTGGAAGTGAAATTTAAGGAGCCCATGGAGAGACTATGAAGCCTTTTCAGTAACTTTGAAAAATAAGCCATTAAAAAACAATGTAAACGCACAGGCAATGGGAAAAACAATGATAAAAGGCTTGGGACAGTGTTTGCATTCTGCTGAAACCGCTTCCAAGCAGCTCAACACTCACACCATGCCTGCCTAGAAACTGTAATGCAAGCACAGCTAAAAGCAGCATGTTTATTCACACCTAGTTCTGGAGCCAGTGCCTACAACTACTGGCATAAGCTTCAGATGAAATAAATGCTGATCACAGGACACTGCAAAGTTCTCAGAAACCTCAGCTAAAATCAAGAAGCCTATAAAAAAAAAACCCCAAAGCAAGATGTCTGCATAGATAACTTATCCAAACAAAAAGGTCACAGACACAGTGAACTAAGGTGAAACAGTGGGGTTGCACCAAGTTTGATGAGACACTTCAAAAACAAGATGACTGGCACCGTTTTAAAGGAAAGATACCATTTGCAGTAAATAAGAATTTAGTAAACAGTGTAGTGTAAACAGCCAGTGAGTAACTAGGCTTTGCTCAATTGTGATAAATGCAGAGTCTTAGTACAGCATCAGTCTGGAAAGAAACAAACAAGAAAACTTAAATGTGTCCTGCATCAAATGTGTTCTGTGCAGCTCAAGTGTACCTAGTGCCTCCTTGACACACAGCGGGGTGAGTGCATAGTGTCACTAACATTGTTCCCACTGTATGTTTTTCATGCAAAAATTAATTACTTCTGTCAGGCACCATAATAAGCTCTATTACACCAAAATGAAGGTTTGTTTGTTTGTTTCTCTGATGTTTTAATTATTACAACATGATTACAACAGGCAAAACAACAGCCTAAAGGTACAGATGTAGCTAACGTCTAAAACACACTGGTGCATAAATATTGATGAGGATGCACACAGCCATGGACACTGCTTCTTTTCATAAATAAGCAACTAACACAGTCAAAGCTCAGAATGGTTTTTCTGATACCTTCACATTTCATTTATTAACTTCCTTCAAAATTCCTCCTCGACTAAAAATGACTTTGAGGTAAAGAATGGACACAATTCATTCTTTATGGAGTAAAAAGGTGATCGAAGGAAAGGCATGAAACTTTGTGTAGGATATTTGTCATTCAGTGGAAACTCACAACACACAAACTGTGAAGAACAAAATTATTCTATCATAGGCTAATATTTGCCTTAATGCTTACATCTCACTATTCCTATGTCATTCAAGTCAACCTCGATGATTAAATATTAATAGAGCTAGCTTCTAAGTGCCAAGGAACACAAGAACTTCAGGCACTGTTCAGTTCAAAATTCACAGCTGAAACCCAAGCCTATATCTACCTCAGAATTTATTGAGAACTCTGTTCTGTGGCTCTATTGCACTCACCGTAAAAAGCTCTTAAAACTTTGCATGCCATTCTTGACGCATATATTATCACATCAGCACACAGTTACCACAAGCCATCTCCTGAGCAACAAAGCTAACTGGTGTACAACCTCTAACTGGTGTACAACTGGTGGACAGTAAAGCCCAACACTGAGAGTCTCACCAACACTGTATCTCATGTCAGACAAATCAGGGCACAGCTTTCAGCTCTAGCTTCTTCTCCAGTGGCTGACAGGGGAGAATTAACACGTGAAAAGGATATACACCAGATAGCACTTCACAGCCCTAATTTCAACATTTGTTTTTTTCAGTTCTACCATGCGAAGCTACAAAAGTCATGGTGCAAGTCCAAATTCACATTATTTAGCTCAAATAAGATTTATTTATACCATCTCTATAGGCTCCTTAACTGATTTGCCGTTTTGTTCTCCAATTAGAAGGACAAGCATGTACTCCCTCCCCATTTTAGCTATGCCAAAAGGCTGACAGCCAGGTAGAATCATAACACCACAGTCACCTTTGAGAAGTTATTACTTTTTTTATAAAATGAATAAATAAGCCCTGAAAATACAAAACACCCAACAAGCACAGTCACTTATTCTCTCACATTGCAACCGAGACTAGTTCTGCATTATCATTCCCTTCAGAGCCTCCTTGCCTGCCTATGATGCCTACAAGCCATGATAAATGATTCAGCTACAGGTGTGCTCCAACCAGTTCCACGTTGTTGCATTTTTCCAGCTGTCTGTGGTTTACCAATGCAGTCTCCTCAGTGTTTGACATGGGACATTGTGCCACATGAGAGCTCTCCCCTGAGTGGAAATGAGACACTGATATTCAAGCCACTGCCTACCCCATGGAGCAGGGGCAGAGAAAAAGCCTTTGCCAAGATCTGATCTTAAGCTGGGGATCATGGACTTCTTCACTCTAGGCACATGCTGCAGAGGCTGATGGGTCTCACTGAGGTAAGAACTTACTGCAACTTCCTACTTTTCAGAGAGATACACACACAGATACACAGATCATTAGGGGTTGGAAGGAACCTCCAGAGGTCATCAAGTCCAACCCTTCCGAGATGCTGCTGCTTAACTTTGATCACCACAACCAATGCATGTCAAGAAGATTATTCTACATTCACAAAATCTACTGGAAATTACTCACTTTAAAAGGTAGGATTTTACTTAAGCAAAAAGGAAGCTATTTCTGAGACTTCAGCTTCAAACCACGTTCCCTCACACCTACCTAAAACATGGTCTCTGGTTTAATATTTAGGTTATAAAGCCTCTTGGAAAAACAAATTCTATTTTTATCATACAACTGCATACACCTATCACAGCAATAGCCTATTTCCAAAACCATAGATACTAGACACTACAGAAATAAGAGCAGTTATTAGTATATATAATTCCTGACTTTAACCTTCTCATGCCACATGATATATTAACAGACAAATACATCTTGAGTATAGAGTAAGGAAGTGATTGTCCCCCTGTACTCAGCACTGGTGAGGCTGCACATTGTGTACCGTGTCCAGTTTGGACACTTAGTACAAGGTGTTGGAGCAAGTGTAGAGGAGGGCAACAAACTGGGGAAGGTCCTGGAGAATAAATCCTATGAGGAAAGATGGAGAGAGTTGGAGCTGTTTAGTTAGAGGAAGAGGCAGCTAAAGGGAGACCTGATCACTCTCTATAATCATCTGAAAGGACATTGTAGAGATGTTGATGGTGGTCTCTTCTCACAGGGAATTAGCAACAGAACCAGAGGGAATGGTTTTAAGCTCCAACTTAGGGTAGGTTTAGATTAGATAGTAGGAAAAAATTCTTCATGGAGGCAGTGGTCAAGCACTGGAATGGGCTGCCCAGGGTGGTGGTCGAGTCACCATCCCTGGGTGTGTTTAAAAGTCACTTAGATGTAGTGTTGGGGAATAAGGTTTAGGAGTGAACTTGTAGACTAGGGTTCATGGTTGGACTCCATGATCCCCAAGGGTCTTTTCCAGCCTGAATGATTCTATGATCAAAACATGAGGAAGAAAAAACCCCAAGACAACAACGGCATCCTAGAACTGCAGTGGCATCACCTCTCAAGGAAAGCTAACTGTAAAACTAGCAAAAAACCCAAAACACTGGAACTTTAGTGGCACACCACAAGCACAGTGGTTCAGGTTAATTATACAGAAAGACATATACAGACCCTATTTCCTGTGTATATGCCTCCCATAACACCACATCATTCCTGAAATTCAGCTAAGCATTACACAGCAGTTCAGTCCCACTGCTGTTAAACAACTGGAATAAAAATATATCCTCAATTTTTTCAAGAAGCATTCTTTTTCTTGATATAGCCAAGAAGCAATCTAATGTGCCCCACTCTCTGCATAAAACCAGCTGATGATAAGATGTACAACTGACACACATTCAGACAAAATTCCCCTAGAGTGCAATCGCACCCTGATCAGGAATATCAAAGAAGAGCACCTGATGCTGCTGCTGTTCAGACAGCTCTAACTCAGCCTGTCCCCTCTAGCTCTAAACAGTTTAACAGATGATATAGTCTTACTATCTACCGGCCAAAATACCTGCGACTGCTCTATCTGTATTTCAAGGAATAACAGTGCTATCTTTTATGCTAGTTGTTACTTATTTTTATGTCACAACAAGAAAAAATATCATTATAATCTCTTTAATTTTCTTTATCAAGACCTAAAGAAACTGCACCAATCAACCAAAAAAGTTTTTTAACTCTTTTGATTTAAAAGGCAATGGATTGCTCATGGCCTCTGTGTTTATAAAAGAGAGTGAGGGTATAATGTTCATAGTTCAGACCTTCAGCCCCAGAAGGACCATCTCAGTCTCAAAAGTTTTTGTCTTGAAGGAAGGAGAGTTATCAACTGTAACAAAAATTCATGCGAGTTAAATACTTTAGTAAAAATGGGCTAGTCTTCCCTCATAATTTCTGATTTTGTTCCAGTTTCTAACTTTGACACTTTGTCCTGGCTTTTATCAGGATCACCATTTCTCAAGAATTCAATATACTTACTGATTCCACAGGGGTCAGATAAAGGCTCTGAAGAAAATGAGGGAGAATTTATCTAGTTTAGTAATAACATTAAGAGAAAAGTTCTCAAGCTGGTCACTTTAGAATTAGCTAAAATACAGGAGAAACTACCAGGAAAAGATTTATATTCAAAGGGATTATGGCTAACACTAAAGTGTTTACAGAATCAATGGGAACCTAGCACAAAACAGATACAGCTCAGGGGAATTCATATGGATCAGATTCCCGTGCAGTCCAGAATACAGTTCTCTTCTCCATGTTCCTCATTAGTTCATTTCAAGTTTTATGTGAATTGCAAAACAGATATAACTGAGCTCCAGTTATTTATGTTGTGGTAATAAAGAAAAAAAGAATTCTACTCACCTGAATCAGAAATTCATTTGTTTCCAAATGCTTAATGAGAAAGGATGGCTGAGTCCACCTCCACATTCATCATCTATTGCACATTACTGAACATCCAATAATGCCAATACTGACCAAGAAACAACTGACAGAATCTGTTAGCACTCAGACTGTCCCCATGTACCCACTACACAAACCCAAGTAGTCCTGGCAACCAAAACTGTGCATGGTAAACACCGTACATCTTTGTAACATCCAATGTCTTGTAGCCTGTTATGTAGGACAGCGCTGACAGTAAAAACAGCAAGGTGCTAATGACTAACAGGTATGGTGACACACTGTGGTGCATGTGTTGTCACACATCAGCTGCCCTACCAGCCACCAAGGTCTGTCATGTTTTACCCAAATTTGATACTACTGTTCCTACAGGAAAATCATTAGATGAAAACCACATGTAGTGGCAGTGTCAGACTCTCAACTGATCCTCATAGAAAGAAAGACTGGAAATTGTGCCTTACATTCTTTCCCAAAGTGAATACACTTCAGATTGCTGCTGACCTTTTCACAACAGCACTGATTCAGCTGGCTAGACTGAAAGCCAGAAAGCAAATAAAGTCACCTACAGGGTAACGGGTTAAAGCAAGCTCTGAAACAGAGATGGAGGCCTGACCTTCAAAAGTTCATCTCACTTGTGCCCAAGGATATGGAGAGAACTTTACATGCCCAACATAGTGGTTCTTAACCAGACATTACAGTTTGTAAGAAACAGTGTTTAACAGAAAATTATTTCACATGCACAAACCTGGCATCTCTTAGTGTCTTGAAGAGCCTGAATCAGCCTAAAAGCTGTTTACACAGATTCTAACACCTAAGAACTCTCTTGCCCTGTTTTCCACTTTGTCAGTTAAACCACTAAACAAGTCCATGTGATTTTTTTTTTAGCCTCAAAAACAATCCTAATATCCTAGTGTTAAGTGAGAGCTTCAAGGAGTGAAAATAATCTGAATTGTTTCTACTCCTGGAAACTGGAACTCTTCAGCTGCAATTGCAGGCTGCCATGGCATCCCACATAAGACGACCAACGGTATAGTCATGATGCTGCAAAGCACTGCATCCATTCTGCCCCAAATTGAATTTACAGCCTTATGGATGGAGACTGGAAAGCAAGGAACCTAAGGAACCAAACCAATCTCCTCTTTAGAAAACCAAACAACAGGAACGGTGACAGCTACTTCTTAAACATTCTTCATGACAATAGGTCATGATGATATAAAGTCTCTCCTGGGCAGTGGAAGCACCACCAAGCCCTGTGGCTTTCTAACACATGGAAAGCAGAGTAAGCACGTGGCCAACCTGTCGTGATGGGGGTCTGCTGCCTCAGAGAAACCACTTGCTTTGGCTATGCCTAGAGCCATCCCCAAGGCAACCAACAATTTTTTTCAGTGCAAACTCTCGCAAAATAGACCTTTTCTTTTTTGGCAAAACATGGCAGGTCTCTGAGCTAGCAGTTAGTCACAGTCACATCTGAAGATGCTACTGTGTGTTCATTTAATTATCTTAGCACTAATAAATACCAATATGCACAAACACATCCTCGGGTGAAAGCTTGAGGAGAAAAACTGTAAGTCATAAAAATCCAGGAAACAAAAGAACAACAAAAAAGATGAGAGGTAAACAATCCTAAGAAAGGTGAGAGATTAAAAAGTTTACATTGTCCCCTTCATCCTTACCGTTTTCAAGCATTTCCTTAAGCCTGTAAGAAGAGAGAAAATAATTTCCTCCTATTGGAACACAGTCATCCCTACAGGGACAATTGGTATGAGGAATATAAAGCTCCAGTGAGGGAGTTCAGGACAAGATATAAACAGCAACATCTTCAACAGAACTGATAAAAAAAATTGGTTAGTGAAATGTAATTAATCAGAGGCTGTCAATAGTGACAGGAAAAATAAGATGTCTAATTTAGAAACAAAAGGTGAAAATTAAAAGTACTAAGAAGAACAGACAGGGAAAAAAATTCTAGGATACTCAAAGAGTACTTTGAAATTTAGCCTTTACACATGAAGAATAGATACACAGACTGGAAAAATGGGGAGGAAAAAAAACCTAGACTACTAAAAATATTGTAAGAATCAGCAAATGAATAGGAAAATAACACCAGTGTAAGATTTACCTTTGTAGATTCTGCACATACATTTGTACTTTAGTTTTAATCTACAACAGGTCAACGCAATTTCAATTACTTGAATTCAAGTCTGTTTCAAATTTTTTTTTTAACTCTTTCTGCCAGCACCCATAAAGATTGAGGTACAAAGAAGCAGAGGTAGATGTCTTAGAATGACTGTAGAGATTTTTCAGAGGTGGAGTCTACTTCTCTGAAGACATCTAAAACCCACCTGGGTATGTTCCTGTATGACTTGGTCTAGGTGATCCTGCTCTGGCAAGGGGATTGGACTAGATGGTCTTTTGAGGTCCCTTTCAGTCCCTAATGTTCTGTGATTAAGGAAAGTAACAGACAGCAGAACCAAACTTTTACAGAGAGAACTCAACTGCACAGAACAGCATGGCCTGATGGGTTCATGCTTTCTCTCTTCTGAAAGTAGCCCAGAGTTTGAAGTTACCTTCTAATGTTCTGTGATTCTGTGACTAAACTAATTTGTCTGTCAAAAATCTTATAGATTAAGTAGAATAAACTTTCTAAAAATTAAACCTGCACATGAATATTTTATAGACTGCCTTTCCTCGGCTGTCAACAACATCCTCTAAATAAAAACTAGGGGGAAAAAAGGTAAAATACAACCTAGGTCTTACTACATAGCAGCTTGCTTACTTTTTGGTACTTACTTCTGTCTATTTTGTGGTATTATTGTGCTGTCCTTTATCAAATACCTTCATCCAGTAAACCTCACAATACCACAGCAAGACAACAAAGGATTTTGCTAACACTACTATCCCAGCTTACAGACAGCAAACCAAAACTGAGAACTCTGCACAGACGTATACCAGGAAACAGACCGTGCATCCATGAAGGCCCAAGTAAAGCTTCCTTTTCTTACCGGGAGAATGCACTTGGGAAAAGTGGGTTTATTTTTATTTTCAGTTCAAATATAGCTCCTCATGCAATACAATCAGCAAATAGTATGTTGCTCTTTTTCTTAATTAAATTTATAAATGTGTCTCCATAAATGAATTCCACCGAGAAAGAAACAGGAATTTGATTTATTATATGAAAATAAAAAACTTAATACAACAGACTGAATAAATATATCTCCATTTCAGTTGTGAGCAAATCCAGATATATTAAACTTGCTACATGCCAGCGAAACCCTACTGCATCTGGTGTCTAAAGTTCAATGCTTTTTGCATTTCATACAGGCATGTCCTGTACCATTAGCACACAACTCAATTCCAATTTTTCTGAATAAAAGCCGTAAGGAGAAGTGCTAGAAAAGGATGCGATATGTGCATGTTGAAATCCTAAAACGAAGCAGGGAGTTAGCCACACACCAAAGCCCTAGGTTAGAAAAAAATCTTTTCCAATTATTTCAACACTTTTGTGCTTTGTTTTTTATATGCACATTAGTTTTAAATACCCAGAACTGGATCAGCAAGTAACTTACTAAATCTTGCAGGGAAAAAAACTGTGTATGCATACATTGGTGTTTGCCATTGAATGAGACTCATGCTAGATGTCCTTCTCTGGATGAAGCAACTCCACTGTATTTGTGATCTACGTCACAGACCCTGGGCACTCTAAGTCTCCTGACTCCCCAAAGCCCTAGACTTGCATTTGCACCTTCACCTTCTCTATAGCAACACTCACCTCCTTTGCCCAGGATGGAATGCTGTGGCTACGCAGACAGTGTGGTGCCTCTGTCCCCAAGATGGTCCCTACCCACTCATGGATCAGTGCCAGGGCCTCAGACCCACTTGTACAGAAGCAGCTGAAATTGCTTTGAAAGACATATTGTACAGTATGTCTTAGAACCACAGCTGTAACAATTCTTGAGGTGATTAATGCTGTTTTTCACCAAGATCCCCAACATCTATGTACAAACCTAAACAAAATTATTTTCAACTTGCAACTCATTGCATCCATTACCTCAGAACTCTCTAGGCTGAGATCAAAGTCCTCTAAGCCCTTTACACCAGTTGCTCTCACAAATCAAGTGTTTTCTGTGTTCTCAGAATTGATGGGGAAGTGGGTTAATTTCAGTTTATAACAGATGGTGACGTAGGTCAAGCTCGCATCCTTACGTCTTCTGAACTGCCCATGACAACCTCATGGTTACATTTAGATAGCCTCAAAATTTGATCTCTTTTTCTGCTTGCGTATTGTCAGCACAGACCTTGGAGCAACCAAATGACAAGATTTACAACAAGCATTTTCACATGGTCACAGTCAAGCCTGATCCAACAAATTATCAATAAACAAGCTGTAAGAACTTCCCTTTGGACAAGGGACATCATGCCCCCGAAGTCATTCTTTAAGAGCAATGGAGAGACACCTAGAGCATCATATTAAGTTTCCTTCTAGTAGCCAGAAGTATGTTTACAAGTACCAGCATTTAAAAGAGATTGTCAATTTCTTATTTCAAGACTTTCAACTATGCAAAATTCTGCATTCCAAAGCACTGCAAAACGTAACCATGGAGAGTCAACAGCATCTAACGTCTCTCCAGTGCTCTTGATGCAAGATACAGCACAGGAAAACAGAAGATAGAATCACACAAAAATTCAGGTTGGAAGATACCTCTGCATGTTTTCTATTTCAACTCTCTTACGAACTTCACAGGCCACCACAAAGTTGCTATTCTGTTAGATCCTGCATAACAAAAGGCTTTTGCACTGCAGCAGGAAAACTCTGGTTAGCACAGATGCATACATGCACACACCCCCAGATACACACAAACACCACAGACACACGCACATGTTAATTTTCTATTCTAGTTATGCTCCAGATTTTAAAAAAGGTAAAACCTCACCACTTCAACCTCTAAGTTTTAAGAGCTAAGCACAAAAGTTTTAGCAATTTGTATAAAAGTACGGCTAAGTGGCTTCCATTCAAGTTAAAGTAAAACTGCCTCATGATACACAAATATTTCTTAGCATTTCACTGTCCATCTCAACCAAAAGCAAACTTCTGATTATCACTACAAGTACAACTTGGCTTGGTTTCTTTACTGCCAAATGTTTGATGCAAAGACTTACCTGGAAAAGGGAAAGGGATATATTGTACCCAAATAAGGATCACAAAATTTGTCTGGCATGCTCCACCTGCTCAACCTGTCCCCTGCGGCAGCCACTTCTCCACTTCACTTCCACACCCCACCAACCTCCATTCCCCTGCTGTGCGCACGCCGCTGCTGTGCACCGGAGGGAAAAATAAAACATTCCGGCAGCTGAGACAAGTAAACTCCTTATATGCTGGAAGAGAGTTTGATGCAGGAATACCATGAGCAATCATGATTACACCAAATCCATAACAGAGAGGCAGCCTGATCCAGCTCTGCTCCTACATCAGACCCTCCCACAAATTTAAAAACACCAAATGTTCCCCAAATCTGGAATGAGGGCACACAGAAAGATGTTGGAGGCTGAACACAAGTATAGATTGAAGAGAAAGTGAAGTGCTTAGAGACAGACAGGGAAATAAAACAGCACTGTCTCATCCTGTATTACATCTGATCAGCCCATTCTTGGCAAATAACGAAAGGTGAAAAGCAAAGCTTTCTATAGGAGATATCAAATGCTGTACAATGCAGTTCGGATGAATGCAACCCTATCATGTAAGAGCACCTGCTCTATGGGTGAATGGGAGACAGCACCCCTAAGCTCCCCATGCAAACAAAACCATCTTAACAGTCTCAGAGCAGGACTTTCGTTGCCATTCTGAAGGGGTGACAAGGGTTTTTCTCCTTTAATAGCAATCAATGATTGTAATCTACTCAAATGCAGGTTACTGACACAAGAACTGACAATTGCAAGGCTCCATTTTTTTAGAGCTCTAATTATTTATGACACTTAATTACAACAACTCCAAAACATATGGTTACCTTACTAGAAATTAAAACTTATTCTCATATAAAACTCAGCATGACATTACACCCAAAGAACTAAGGTTACACCAGAGGACAGCAAATAATTTCACTTTCCAGGGTCTGGCAGATTCACTTGTAAATATAAAAGCAGTTTTGATAACACAAATAACATCTAGAGCCATGACAGGCATAACTATCACCTTCCAACAAGGTTCTGAATCTTTCTATTATGAATATTTCACCGTTTTCTTTGAAAACATTCTGTCCACTAGAAGTATTGATCTCTGCTTTGAATGACTGCATTTACTTGGCAGGAGGAGGGATCTATTTCAATTCAGTCTCCTCCACTGGCAGCTCATAGCACAATGAAACTGCAGTCTCATTTATTAAAACCCCTAAACCCACAAATGCCAGTAACTGACTGACAAGTGCCTGCCTTTTGATCATGTTATAAAAGATGAATCTGAGTTCATGCATTGGCTAAGATTATAATTTAAAAGTCTTTATCTGAAAACAGTAGGCAGGAAAAGCATATTATTTGCATTATATCACCATGAGAAGGGACTTTCGCTGATAAATAGCACTGGATCCCCATCAGTGAAAGCTTAAAATTGACACAGGACACTCAAGTCTTGGAAAGTAGGTTAATTAATTTTCTTTAAATACTTAACTAAAAAAAAAAAAAATATCAAAAACAACCTAGCATCAAGTCAGATGTTTATAAAAAGGAAGGGTGGAGAGGGTGATTTCATTTGGGGTTTTTTGGTATAGGAGTAGTCTGGGGCTTTTTCTTGGCTTTGTTGTGGTGGGGGATATTTTAAGTCCCTATGTGAGGGACTGCAGAAAATATGGACGTCTTGCAAGGCAGGTTTTTTGAGACCACGAACAGAAGGATTATCATTAGAAGTTGACCTGCAAGTCAAGTCAGCGGACACCATCCAAAACAACAGACATACATCACTGCCACACAGAAGGTTTATATGATGCCACATAATGTTAATGTCTTCTCCCAAGCCACAATGCAGTGAAATTAGAACAGCTGCAATGAAATCACTGCAGAGGAGGAGGGGGAAATTCAGCAAAATTCACCTTCTTTTATCCAGTAAGAAAAACATCAGCTGTGGAAACTCAGTGGATTGCCAGCAGACTTTTACTTTGAAGGCCATATGCAGGACTTGATCTGTTCTTTTTCAGTTTAAACTGCTCCTGAAAAGTTCTGCACACTAAGCAGCTATAAACATACAGGATGTGATGAGTCAAAGGATTAACCATTAGAGGTAAGCTTTATAAAGCGCTCTCATCTTCAGAACCCATAACAGAAGCTATACTGCTATGATGAAAGATATTCTTGTTCCTCTGTGGTTTCCAGCAGAAAAAACATTTCTATTTTTGTTTTTCATTAAAGCATGATGATAGCAATTCCTTTGCATTTGGAACTAAATCGTTAATTTAAAAGCCTAATTTTTCCTGGTTTCCGTGACAAAGGGGGAAAAATACCTTTTTCCTCTGCATTTTGCAATTACACTTTCTGTATGACTTTCAGAAAGCAAAAGTTTGCTGACCAAACCTACACTAATGTTAGTATCTTCAAAAGAGACTTTTTCAACACATTTACCTACTACCCATCTGTAAACAATTTCCTGACTACATCTGACATCATGTAGTTCCCAGGAAAAAATCAGAAAGCAGAAGCATGTGTTTGGAAAACAGAAATTACAAGGAAGTTAAAGGTGACTTTACTTTTAAAATAACTAGCAGTTGAATCCTGAGGCTCCAAGTGTATACCCTCTCTCAGCCTGAGACCATCAGTAAATTAACCAACAGTCCTGGCAAATAACACTGTTCTACAAACCTAAGGTAAGTAAGCATGGGATATCCTGCTTTACAAGTTCAAACACCACCTTGCTGAACTCTGAATCAAAATTGATAGAACAGACCAATTTAAAAATAAATGAAGAAAAAATTAATTAGCCTTTGATTATAAAGTAACTGATACAAACCTTTATCTGCTAAGCCTTCAGAGGTCCTGGCCTGAAAGCAGAGGTCTCAGCCTGCATTGCAGATGTCTCTAACCATAACCTCACCAGCTGCCCACAGCTCTCTGGGTCCATGTGCAGCACCAGGCTGTTGCAGAAGGGGGACTGAATGCCCAGCAAGGGAGCAGAAGTTACAGGAGACCACCATGTAGTGGTGTGGCACGTCACATGGACAGTTTACCTTGTCTGTCCATGTAGAATTCCTGGGTACACGCTCAGGGAGAAAAGAGAATTTGTATTCCTTCCAAGGCCTTCATTCACATCTGTGAGACCAGTAAAACTCCCTACATTATAAAATGGGCAGAGTTTTTAAATTTGGCTAGTATTTCACAGCTTCTGTGATGTTTCTTGAAATGAACAAAAATTTGTTAATAATACATTAAGATAACATGTTTGGAGAACAGAAGGGAAAGAGTGATTCAGTTTAAGTTCCCTTTGAATCAAAGTCAGGAGTTGTTCTAGGACATTATAGGACAACCAGGGGATCAGGCCCAGTCAACATTAAAGGCAGATCCTGCCTGATGAACCTGATCTCCTACTATGACAGGATGACCTGACTACTGGACGAAGGAAAGGCTGTGGATATTGTTTACCTGGACTTTCAAAAGGCACTGTTCCCCACGGAATTCTCCTTGATAAGCTGGCTGCTCATGTCTTGGACGAGCACACAATCTGCTGGATAAAACACTGGTCGAACCGCCAGGCCCGAAGAGCTGTGGTTAACTTGTGACAGGCTGGCGGCCTGTCACAAGTGGTCTGGGCCTCAGGGCTCGGTGTTGGGACCATCTCTGTTTAACATCTTTATCGATGATCTCGATAAGGACTCAAAAGAGTGTACCTTTAGTAAGTTTGCAGATGACACCAAGTTAAGTGGGAGTGTTCATCTGCCAGAGGGGAGGGAGGCTCTTCAGAGAGACTTGGATAGATCGGAGCAGTGGGCCAATGTTAATGGCAGGAGCTTCAATAAGGGCAAGCGTCAGGGCCTGCACTTAGGCCACAACAACCTCATGCAAAGCTACCTGGGAGTTCTAACTGACAGAAAGATGAATATGAGCCAGCAGTGTGCCCAGGTGGCCAAGAAGGCCAATGGCACCCTGGCTTGTATTAGAAATAGTGTGGCCAGCAGGAGCAGGGAGGTTATCATCCCCTGTATTTGGTACAGGTGAGGCCGCATCTTGAGTACTGTGTCCAGCTTTGGGGACCTCAATACAAGAGATGTGGAGGTGCTGGAGAGGGTGCGAAGGATGGCAACTAAGCTGGTGAAGGGCCTAGAGAATAAGTCTTACGAGGAAAGAGTGAGAGAGCTGGGGCTCTTTAGTTTGAAGAAGAGCAGGCTGAGAAGAGACCTCATCACTCTCTACAACTACCTGAAAGGACATTGTGGAGAGGTTGGTGCTGGACTCTTCTCACAAGCAATTGGTGACAGAACAAGAGGGAATGGGTTCAAGTTACAACCGGGTAGGTTTAGACTGGATATTAGGAAGAAGTTTTTCACACAAAGGGTGGTCAGGCACTGGAGGGGGCTTCCCAGGGAGGTGGTTGAGTTGCCATCCCTGGATGTGTTTAAAGATCCTTTGAATGAGGTGTTGAGGGATCTGGTTTAGGGGTGAACTTGTAAGGTAGGTCAGATGGCTGGACTCGATGATCCCAAGGATCTTTTCCAACCAGAGTGATTCTGTGAAATCTATGTGACAAAAACCTGCCTTACCGAGAGCACTTGCACACGAGCATTACTGCTTGTTGTTACTGCACAGACACAGCTTTTGTCTCAAATAAATCTAGAGACAAAGATGTTGGTTTTCTGTCATAGACCTGTTTCAAATCAGGATATCCAGCTTTTCTAGTGCACATTTATTAATCAATGAATGTATGCATTATGCACATACCATGCACCTTCGTCTTGGAACAGGACTAAGCAATTTCTATTTGTTATATAGTTCCGTAGCGTTGTGTAATCCTCCCCAGCTTCTACGGGTCCCACTAATGATTGTTACCATATGGATTTGTGTAGAACATGAATGAATCCTGTCATCACAACAACCACCCAACAGCTGGGGCACTGACAACAATAGCTCAAATCCCGTATTGTCAATTTTCCACTTCATTGGATTTGATATCACAAGGCAGTGGCAACCCCCCAGAACCAACCCGGGGCGTGCAGGTGCAAGCCCACACTGAAACAGCATCTGTGGAGGTAGTACAACTTCACTTGTCCCTTCCCATTGCAGTTTGTACAAGCTGTTGTACTGTGTCTCACCCCTGTTTTTTAATTTGATGCCTTCAATTTCTGCAGTCTTGGGCCATCAGACACAGCACATCTAAGAAATGCTTACATTTAATGGTCCATTATGAGGAATTAAAACATGACTATCTAGTCTGAGGACTACATTACATGCATCATATATGTTAATCACAGACCTGTATGGATAGCATGTCCTATTACATGTCCTTCATGAGAAGCTTAATCATGCAATAGAAATTTTAACATCAAATTGCTGACTTTTAACACAATTGCTATCTCCACAATGTAAAATAAAGCAACGTGCATGAAAATTACCATTCATTTCCTTTAAGGTTGCATTCAGGTCATTATCCTTAGAGGTCACAGAGGTGTATCGAGTTCAGGATGCTTTCTTTTGCTGAATATATTCAAATGACAACTGAACACTGCAAGTCTGAAATAAAATTCCTCGAATACCTACAAAGCCCTTTCATAAGAGGAAAAAACCCTAAATCCCTACTCACACTCACACTGTGAAATGTCACAAGTTCAGCAGGTCAGCTGATTTCTTTGGTGCCTACTTGGTTTTAAGACTTTTACACACATATGCACACCATATAATTGTAGGTACAATACTTCCCCTTATTATTTAATCCCCCGAAGCTATAACTGAAAAATGCTAATGTTACCTTGCATGCTTGAAGCAGCTTGTTAAAGAAAGGCAATTTTCTCCTATGTCAAAAGATTCCAGTCCCATGAGATCCTCTGGTTAATTCATAAAGTAATTTAATCATAATTAAAGCAAAATTGCGTCTTGCCCAATCATCATGTTTTGCAAGACAGATTTAGCTAAAAATAAGACTATATTGCCAGCAGGAAGACAGTAAGAGACTTGGGGGAACTGAAGGTTAGAGAGCTCTCCTAGGGGTAACGCAGAACTTCTGCAGGTCCGAGATCTTCCCTAGCTCTTGGCAAGCCCATGGGTAGATGGGCCACGCTCTTCTGCAAAAGACAGATGAGTTATTTTGCATTTCTCCCTTTGAAAAACTGTCTCCTTCAGGAGCTCACTCATCCTCAACTAATTACGGTATCACAAAAGCACAGCTTTTGCTGTTTATCCACACACAGACATGGACATGTTGTGTTCTGAAGAGTTAGACAGAGCCACAGAAGTAACCGCACACTCAATGGTGATGTTAACATTAAGATAACTGGAATACATCCATGCACCTTCTGCTGGTTTCCTGGATGGGCTGAATTAGCAATTAACATGCAACACAGCCAGAACCTGCCTCTGAATTAAGCCACAATATCTTGTGGCAGAAAATGGAGTTTTTTGTGTTTGGATTTGGTTTAGTTTTATTTGTTTTTTTTTTAATTAATAAAGACTGACATGAGCATCACATACAATAACTAGCCATAATCTATTCAATAGAAATTGCTAGGAACAAGCAAAACAACAGAAACTAGAAAGAAACAGCTACACTGGATAGAATCAAACTTTTTACTCATTATTAGAAGTTCCTTGATAGAGAAGCAACAGCAGAAGAGAAAGAAGTATTATATTCCGAAATGCAGCATTTCTAAAGCTTGGTTTTATTCTTTCTTCTGCAGTTACCCAAACCTCAAGCCTCAATTACAAACCTAACTCCTGGGCATAAACCAACCCAATGCTTTGTGGCTGTGGTACCCATGAAGGTAGCTTACAGCAAGTACTGGTGAGATGCAGTCAACCATGCCTTCTGAACATGATGCCAGCCAGCCTCTTCAGACCATCTCCTCAGCGTTGGTCATTTCTGAGGTCTCCCACATCCTAACACTTTCAAAACCTCCCACACAAAGACTAGCTCCTGCACCAGTTTAGAGATGGTCCAGCTTTTGTAAATCCCCAGGCAGCCCTAGCCTTGCTAAAAATGCCTTAGAGTCACAAAATCATTTAGTTTGGGAAAGACCTTGAAGGTCATTGACTCAACCGTTAACTCTTCTGTAGTATTACAACAATGGCTTTAATTCACAAGATTTATGCCCAAGTTTGAATATCCATTCATTAGTCCATTGTGGGGATGTATTTTGTAGAGAGTGAGCAATCCCAGCTCTGTCAGCTTAGCCAGAGTCTGAGCTAAGGGCTTTGAAGCCTGCTCAGAGAGTTTCTCAAGGTCAGCGATGTGCAGGTCTGTGA
>JAOXOE010000441.1:3095663-3138774 GCA_028565055.1 Phoeniculus purpureus
TCTTCCTCTTGAGTTTGCCCAGCAGCTCCCTGTTTAACCACACAGGTCTTCTGGCTCCCTTCCTTGACTTCCTGCCTGTTGGAATGCTCTGATCTCGGGCTTCAAAGAAGTGGTCTTCGCATATTAACCAGCTATCTTGGGCCCTTTTACCTGCCAGTACACTGTCCCATGGGATTTCCCCCCCAGCAATTGCTTGAAAAGGCCAAATTTGGCCCTCCTGAGGTCCAGGATTGTGATTCTGCTGGGTATTCTGTTCCTACCACACAAGATCCTGAACTCCACCATCTCATGGTCACTGCACCCAAGGCTGTCCTCAGCCTTCCCTACTTCAACCAGACCGTCCTTGTTGGTGAATACAAGATCCAGGAGCGCTCCTCTCCTAGTGGGCTCCTCCACCATTTACATGAGAAAGTTGTCACCAACGCACTGGAGGAACCTCCTGGACTGTGGCTGGCTGGCTGAGTAGGACTCCCAGCAAATATCAGGGTAGTTAAAATGCCCCATGAGAACCAGCACCTGTAGTTGTGATGCTGCTGTCAGCTGCCTGTTGGTAAGAAGGACTTACCAACTTTCTCATCCTGATCTGGTGGCCTGTAAGACACCCACGACAGTGACACCCAAGCCAGCCTGCCCCTTAATCTGCACCATAAACTCTCAACTCTCTCTTCATCCGCCTCTAGACAGAACTCAATACATTCCAGTTACTCTTTCACATAAAGAGCTACTCCACCACCTCGCCTTGCCGACCTGTCCCTCCTGCAAAGGACATAGCCATCCATGACCACATTCTAGTCATACGAGCTGTCCAACCCAGTCTCTATAACTGCCACCAGTCTTCCTCTGCTGCCGGGTTGACACCACTTTTTTATATTTTCCAACCTCCCACCCCACAGCTACAGAAGGCTAGGTCTCTTGCTCTGCATGCTCTGAGCGTGACTTCCAGTTTTGCCATGTTTAAACCTCCCACGGTTCCTGCTCAGCCACATCCCTTCTTGGTTCCACGCACAAGAGATTCCAACTTTTATCATATCCTTCTTTCCTCCCCTGAGGTTCCCTTGTTCTCAAAACCCCTGATCATGTCAAAAACCTCAAGAAATAATGTTTGGGGACCAGCACTGGCTCTCTGACTTGGGGAGGAACAACCTCACGCACATGTGTATTGGGGTCACCCTGCTAGTAAACAGCTTTACAGAAAAGGACCCGGAGGTCCTGGCCAATTTGAACATGAGCTAGCCACATAACCTTGCAGTAAAAAAGTCTAATGATAACTTGGGCTACATGAGGTAAAGTATTGCCAGGCAGGTGGAGAGAGGTGACCCTTCCCCTCTGCTCAGTGCTGGTGAGACTGCAACTGATGTGTTTGGTCCAGTTCTGGCTTGCTCAGCACAAGAGAAAGCTGGAACAACTGAAGAGAGACCAGCCATGGGCTACCAGGATAAGAAAGGGGGTGGAGCACTTCTCAAAAGAAAAGGCTGAGACATCTATGACTGTTGAGCCTTTAGAAGGCTCAGCAGGATCTCAACAATGCACATAAATACCTCAACGGAGGGGGGAAAGGAGGACAGAGCCAGGCTCTTTTCAGTGCTGCCCAATGACAGGAACCAGAAGTAATGGGCACAAATTGGAACACAGAAGGCTCCATCTGAATACCAAGAAATGCTTTTTCAGTGTGAGGGTGACTGAGCACCAGAACGGATTGCCCAGGGAGGTAGTGGATTCTCGATCCTTGGAGATACTCAAAAGACATCTGGACATGTGCTAGCCAACTGGCTCTAGGTGGCCCTGCTCAAGCAGGGGATCTGGACAAGATGACACCCAGAGGTCCCTTCCAACCTCGAACCATTCTGTCATTCCTAGGAACACCTGTGCACTCATTTTGTCATTGTAGATTCATCTCGAGAGTGTTTGTGGGCAGGAATCCAGCTAGGAAAGGCTGTCCATCAGTAACATTTGAGCTTATCGTTAAGAGGATGTGCAGAAACAAAAAAATCTGCTTACAGCCTGATAAAGAAAATCTTTGATCTATCAGTAATTTTTTGTTGTTCAATTAAGAAAATACAAAAGAGAAAAGCTCAATCAATACCTATGTAAAAACAAATGATACATATTTGAATAAAAACGAAAAGTAGAATTTCAACTTTATCTTTTTGACATTACTCCACTTACAAATACATCCTCCTTTTCAGGCACAAGAGCTACTCCCCAAGATTTTTAAGTCTTCTTTATCAACAACGATAAATGGACAGTTGATGCATACCCTCTACTGTATTCCTTCATGGATCAACAGCTTTTGAAACCTGAAGTCTGTTTTTCACATCTGGAAAATTAAACCATTTAAAATGTTTTATAGTCCTTCCCCTAGCACAAAGGCCTTCCTTTATTCATACAAGATCTTGACCACCTGCGTGGGATACACAGGCCTGGCCATGCTGGTCCACACACATGGGAGAGGAAACAGTGACTACAACCACAGTTTGACTCATCACAATTCATCCTTCATCTAGTGAGCATTCCTCAGCAAAGTTGTGAATAACTAGGTTGATTATGGCTTTAAGAGGTTATGGTGAAGACACACTGAAGGAACTTCTTGACTGCAGACACTTCAGGCCATAGCAGCAGAGGCAAGCACCCACTTAACTCTTGAGTCAGACTGACAAGCTTAACTAGTGAGGTCTAATGTCTTCTTGAAAGTCTACTGTGGAAATACCTTTTTCTCTTCTTTTTTTTCCAGTGTGGGCCCGTTGTTTGCACGTCATCACATTCACTGATGCAGTTTCTAATACTTATCAATACTCTCCAGTAAGATCCAAATCAGACAAACCGCAACATTACTGCACACAGCACTGCCATACCCATTTCCCTTAACAGGAAGTAAAATGCAAAAGCTCATTTCATTACTATTTTAGTAATTTCTAATATGAAAAGTACTCGATGGACACTGTTTTGTTTTAATCTTCTTTGGTTTTAATCTATTATAACGATGACTATAATGCTCTTATTTATAAGGCTCACAAACATAATTCAGATCAGCCTCTCTGGTTTCACTTTAATGTGAAAATCCTCCAGTTCTCACCTTACTTCCTATGGGCACTTTCCCTCTCAAATAAACATTATACATCACATTGTAAATAACAGCACCTTAGCCCATGTTCAAGGCAATGACCTTGCCCACATATTTGTAAATACAATGGTAAGCATCCCCATACAACTAAACACTGACAACGGCAAAGTAATTCTGCATAACAAGCTGCTTTAACAACATCTGCAACCAGTTATTGTCCATTTCCATTAGTGAACACGAAATTGCTACTCTGTACACTCAGCTACACGCAGAACAACCAGATCATTGTAATCTTCTCCAAATGTTTTTCATAATTGCTCTAACATACTGATCTGTCAGAAACATTTGTAAGCCTCCCCTTTACCACCCTTCCCCTCTACCAATTCAACAAGATGTAAAAATAAAATTACTGTAAACGTGTTTAAAATAGTTGGGGCTATCTGAAGTGATACATTATGTTTAAAGCACATACATACCAACTCCAAACACGTGTCAGAAGAGCAACAGGACTTTTATAATCATCTGTTACTACTCTATCCTTCTTCTGAAGTTACTCCTTTTCTGGCACACTTGCACACCAGGTAGCACTCCCTCAATGTCTCCGCTTGCCCAGGCCTTTAAATACTGGCTGTAGCTAAATAAGTGTTACGACTTGCCAAGACTCCAGTCCAGTTCAATAGGTAGTAATTTACCTGAGTTATCACCAGGGCTACACATAGATTAAATAATACTAAGGAAAATCTGGGGTAATTCAAACAATACAAGCCAGGTTGCTTCAAATTTTAGCAATTTGTCTGAAATTAGTAACTGGCTCAAAATGCTGCTGCCTGTTTCTCAAGCTCATGAAAGTGGAGACGAAAGAGGTAACATCCCTCCTCTAAGCCATTTTGCCCATATTCCTGCCTTGTTTTCGTATTTGTGACTTTCACTTCCTTTGAGGTCACCTATTCAAAACAATAGACACCACATTTGTATGAAGGAAGCCTAAAGAAATACCCTGACTTATCATTGTCACTTCTGAACACCACATATACAAGAAAAGTTTACACAACTGAAACTTACTCGACATTCCCTGCAGCTCTTGGTTAATACTCGCTGACCTTCTGCTAGCACTTTGCCTCCATAGATACACTTCGCTGTAATTTGAGAGGAGATTAAAGGTAAATAAATTAAATCGGTATTTGAGCAGTAAACAAATGCATAACACAAAACTAAACCCAGTATTCACATACACTGAAAAATACGAGTACATTAAAAATACAATGCATTTTGCTTTCATCAGAAGCCAGTATTATACATAACAACAAAGCAGCTAACAATAAATTCATTTTAAGAGCAAAAAACATCCAGAGAGGAAGTGGATAAGACAGTATGTACCAGACCACGTTGGATATTTGGTAGAATCAGTATTCATTAGAAAAGATTTTCATTCCTCACATTCTGTAGATTACCAATAGCACTTGTGTTACTAGAGGTTTTCATAACTCACTACAAGAGCTGGAGAAGTTTAACAGCGTACGCTTTACGAAAAGAATAACATAAGCACAGGCTGCAACTAAAACTTCACATTTCTTGTGAACACAAAGGTGAACTCTTCAACTTGCTGGAGCGCTGCAAAAATGGATTAGGTGCAGCAAATGACTGTACTGAATCAACAAACTCTAAAAATCTATTTCAGAAAATTATTCCTCCAGCACGCATGAAATAAGCAGATTGGCTAGGAAACTGAAAACTCCTACTGAAAAAAAGAAGTCTTATGATTTTATCCTCCTGCTAAAGGTAACCAGGCTCCACAACCAAGCCAACAGGCTACAACACGTGAGCACTCCTCGCTCATTTCAAGGCAAGGTCAATTAGCTTAGCTTAGGACTAATGCCACCATGACAAAAGTGGTAGCCTCCAGCAAGGTCATAGGAGCTAACAGCTCAGCCAAGTAGTACCACAAGTATGTCTTGGAATGAGATTACTAAATCTCAGTAACAATTTGTTGTGGTGTTTCAGAGCTCTCTGCGCTTGGCCAGCAGCAGTGTGACCTCTGACACTGAAGGGAGAGCAAAACACTAAGAATCTTATGCTGCAATTAAACAAAGACTGCCCATGCATAGTAGCAGTGCATGGACAGGCACACGCACAGTAACAGTGGAAGCGTTCAAAGTACTCTGTTCTCAGAAAGTCACAGACTATCCCATTTCATCTTGGTTTCTCTCCTGATGACCAAGGTAAGAGAACAAAGCACTTATGGGTGCCCATGTGTACCACTTATGGGTCAAACCAATAGAAGAATTCCACAGCAGCAACTGTCAGAGCCAGTTTGATCTCCAAAAAACAAATCTAAACATCAAGGACTGCTACATTCATCTTCATAAACTTTCACACATAGATCTGCACCTAGGGACTTATTGTTTAGACTTGCAGTCTGAAAAAAGCTTGTTTCTCAAAAAAAGAAAACAAGAAAAAGCATGCAAAACATCAAAACTGTCATCACACTGTTTTTATCATAAACTATGCATTTTAAAAATGGGCTTCTTCCTTTCAGTATCCTAGTTTTCTTCACTTTACTAAAGATGCCCTACTTTTTATGCCTGAGTTAACTGTGATCTCACTTATAAAGAAAACTCCAGACCAGGCAGTTATTGTTTAAATTAGGAATTCCAGTAACTTTTTTTGGGAGATGAAGAATTAGAGTAATTTCTTCTTTCTTTCTCCCTATTCTCCTGACAGGATTGCTTTTCAAAAAAGTTGACGCACCAAAAAGAAAGTTAAGGCACAACAACAAGAATTCGAACGAAATTACTGGCTTTTGTCAACTAATATTTGAAAGGCTAACACAAGATGACAGGGATCAAAACAGAACCACCTCATTTTTAAAACCCTTGACATACCAGGCATTAGAGCTACTTTGTTCGTTAACCCTCAGCTAAGACAGGAAGATGTTCAATAACACAGCCATTCAATAATCCCTAGAGACAGCAAATTACAACTGATGATTCTATCAGAGCTAAATAGGAAAAGCCCAGAGAAATTAACACCTGCAGTGCAGCTCTTCAGAAAACCTCAGCAATTACTACTATCTACCCAAAAGTGACTGACTGTGGCCCTAGCACATCATTCTGTCAAGAAGCTGGCATTTACAATCAATTTCAATCAACTCCCATACATCTCTTCCCATTGACTGACATGCTGAGCTCTTGTCAGAGTAACGAGTCAAGTTTGTGCCAATCACTGACAAAAGGCAAGGTTCTTTGTTCATCTTTCCATTACAAGTAACAGGACACAGTTTACTCACGGAGATGTATTTTGAATTGACAATTTTGTGCCTTACATTTCCTTTGTGTCAGATTATCATCATTGTGCACACATGCAGATCAGCAAAGGAGCATCAAGAGAAGCATCTGGTTTCATAAAAGTACTTTCTAAACTCTCAGCATTACAAGTAAAAATATTTTGAGACAAAAAAGCAAGGGCCAGCATGGTCACTTTACCACCTAAGTACTCTCTAAAACTCGAGTTTTACAGAGCAGAGCTCCATAAAACTAAGTACTCTCTTAGTAAGCAGAATTTTCATGCCAACACAGCAGTGCATTAGATGGCTATAAACTTTTCAGAAGGGAGAGGCCTGACAGGAGAGATGGTGGAGTGGCCCTGTACATTAGGGAATACCATAACTGTCTTTTGCATGATGATGATGGTGATGATAGGGTTGAATGTTTATGGGCAAGAATGAAGGGACAGGTCAGCAAGGCTGACAGCACGGTGGGGTTCTGTTATAAACCACTCAACTATGATGAAGAGATAGATGAAGTATTCTGTAAACAGCTGGGCAAAATCTCAGAATCATTAGCCCTTGTTCTTGAGAGGACTTCAATTTACCAGATGCCTGCTGGAAATGCAACACAGCAGAGATTAAACAGTCCCAGGGGGTCTTAGAGTGTATGAAAGACAACTTTCTAACACAGTTGGTAGTGAACCAAGTCGGGAATACTCCCTGCTAGACCCACTGTTTGTGAACAGAAAGAATTAATGGAAGATGTGAAGGTTGTTGGTTGCTTTTGGCTTAGTGACCATGAGATGGTAGAGTTTTAAATTCTCAGGGAAGGAGGGAAGTTAGTAGAAGTATCTCCTTGGACTTCCAGAGTGCAGACCTAAAAGGAGGTTGCAGCAAGGAGAGGGGTGGTATCTTCTCCCTGTTGGCAAGTGATAGGACCAGACAAAATGTCTGCAAGCTGCACCAGGGGAGGCTTAGGCTGGATGATAGGAAGAATTTCTTCACCAGAAGGTTTATGGAACAATGGAACAGGCTGCCCAGGGCAGCAGTGGAGTCACAATCCATGAAGGTATTTAAAAGGCAGACAGGCGTAGTGCTGAGAGACAGAATTTAGGGGTGACCTGGCAGTGCTGGCCCAAAGGTTGAACTTGATGATCTTAAAGATCTCTTTCAACAAAAGATACTCTGTGATTCCATTAAATTTGTGTGTGGGACTAATGAATACAATGACTGAAGGAATACAACAGAATGTTTAAAAAAGTGCTATTATTTTCCTAAATAAAAATATAAGAGCTCACCTCACTACTCATCACTACAGAAAGTTCAGACCATAGGTTTGATGCTCCTCAACACCAACAGGAGATATAAGCTGAAGCCAAGTAAGGCTTCCCAACTCCAAACAAGGAGATGAATAATTGCACACTGACAATAGCTAAAAAGAAAGAATCTTAGAAATGTGCAACAGTTGTTCATTTCTCAGTATTTTTCTTCTTCTAAAATCAAGTTTACTACTGGAACTCCTGTTTCCTGAACTACCAGGACCTAAGAAACGCGTAATAAAATGTGCCTGCTTTCAGGACAAATTTAGCTCTGCTTAAATACAAGGTGAAACTAAAAGGTCTGTGTTATGTACTTACCCTTGCAGATTTTGCAGCACTGGCCTTCTACATGCACTGGGAGAGAATCAAGAGGACAATCAAGGGGGGCGCAGGACATCCTCCGGCATTCCACAACTCCACCCTAAACAAACGTTTTTAAGATAAAATTCAACTACAGTTGTTGTAATTAGTATTTTATACAAGACAGAGAAGAGTGCAAACTAAGTAAATGCAAACAGCACTGTAGATTAGAGATCCATCCTACAGCAGCAAGTTTAATCCTACTCAACTACAAATTTGCATCAAAAAGCATCTAAAGATGAACCACCCCAATTCAATATGTATTACTGGTTCTACACTTTGCTCTGAGAAAGTGGAGTATTAAGTGGAAAACGTAAACCCACCTTTACAAGAACATAAGCACCACTTTCTGTAGGCTGTGTCAATCATCTCTGAGATTTTTAACAATCGGTCTTCTATTTCCTTGAGCAAACAAAGCCTCCCTTCCTGATATTTATCAAATCATTTCGACAAGACAAGATTTACATACTAATTCTCTTCTATTCCTTGGTGTTCAGAGTGATAAACACTGAAAACAGAATCTGCAAGTTGTTACCATGAAAGATGCAACTAAGCATCTATGAATACTATTAAGATAATGCCTCTTTTTCAAAAGCTACTGCAGTGAAAACACTTCCAAACCAAAACACAGACAATGCCATGCTTTTACCCCAAAACCATAAAGCCCTCACATATAAAATTAGAACAAATACGACAGCACTGTCAAGGGAAAGTAGGTTTTATTTATGAAGCCTGCACATAAGCAGAGTCAAATTTTTATTTATTTCGTTTACCATTTCCCTCCCCATTGCTCACACTGCCACCAGATGCACACTAAACCCACAATAATTCTCAGAGTTAACATTATGTATTCAAGGACCATTTTCACATTTTAATTAGATCCTACTCCTTAAACTACTTAGAAATTCTTACTTTGCATGTGCAATTCCTGCAGTGATCATCTTCAACCCATGAGTCTTTGTCTCTATAGATCAATCCGTTCACTTGACAAGTCTTCTCACAATGACAGTCTTCCAATTGACTCAGTCTTGTTTCTGCATAATTTAACTATAAATGAAAGTAACTTGATGAGATTTCTGCAATTCAAAGACATGATTTCAAAAGGAAAACACAAGAAAGCAGTACGCTTATTTTTAATCAAACTAAGTCTAACTAGAACCTCAAAACGCTAAACCAGGCTGTCACCAGGTACAAACTGCATGCTTCTTGGACTTGGATGGAACTGTCCGTGTAAATGACAACAGTTTATGATTCTTACAACTGCCTCGTGTACTGTACAAACTTCACTAAGACCCCCTCAAGAATGTCAAGTCAGAGCACTACCAAAAGTATAAAAACTACAGTTTTATTAAAAAACAAAAAAAATCTTAATTGCTAATCAATCTGATCACAAGTCAAAATCAGAAAGACTGATTTCTCCTAATCAGCCCCATCTCATCATTCTTAAGCAGCAGCCAGACTAATACTTCCCGACTTTTAGAAAGGTCTCAACCTTACAATAGCAAGTGAGATTTAGAAGAAAGCACTTTAATTCGGTGAAGTACAAAACATTCCCAGACTGCGATTAATGAAGAAGCCACACTCCTGGAGTAAAACCAGGGTTGGTGGCTAGCACTTAACACTCCTTGCTGTTTACACTGCCTCCTCGATTCCAAGTACTAAAACGTGTATCTAAAAGCTGAAAATGATCCCTCTTTTCCAAACATTACATCTGCCCACTGGCAATCACTACGTTTACTAGTGAGATACTATGCAATAATAAGTGGGGACAATGCTCATTAGTGCAGCAGCAGCAAAAGATAAGGATTTTTGAATCACCTCTCTTAAGTCATATCACATACCTCTCCTTCCTACATGGTACCCATCTTAGCCTCCAGAGAGGAACAACCCCAATCTATGCACACCTTGTATCAAGTGCCGTCGTCTCTCATCCCTAAGAGCATTCAAAATTACTTTCCCATTTAGCAATACTTAGAATAAATAAGTAAGCGGATACAAACCCAATATTTGGAAATAAGTGTGTGCATTCTTCAGGCCCCAGTGTTACCATTGTCCACCAAGGTCTTGATTTTTTACATTCACATTTGTCTTATGGATATAAGCTATCACACAGAAGCCTCTGCAGATAGGAAGGCTACCTGCTGAACGCGCACTCTACTCTGCTAAAAATATGCTGCTATTATCCTACATTACAGGTTGCTACATTTAAATAGTAAATTTCATTAAAAACAGAAATGCGCAGTTCTCTCATATGTTCTGTGTAATACCACATACCTGAACGCCATATTTTTCCATCCTCTAAAATTCCATTCACTTTAAATGAAACTATTCTAATATGTCCTTTTACATCCCGACAGTAAAAGAGCAACTTGTAGAGTGGAAAGGAAAAAAACCCAAATACTAGGCCAATTTCCCTCTGCAGTCCTCACGAAAGAAAACCCTGAATAAAAACTCTTCATTTCTTAAGTTGTCATTCTGGAACAACAGGGAATTGATACTCCTCTACCCCAGACTCAGCGTGATCTGGTGACTCCAAAAACGCATTTCCCACTTTAGTGGCAAAGCCGTTCTCTTACTGAGCTGCTTGTTTTCCGTACTAACCCTTTCCAGGTCATTATATTTAGTCATTACATTTGCTGTAGATAGAATACACTCAGCTGTGTTAAAAAAGCCCGCTTTTCCAAAACACCATGTTCAAGCTCTGTATCTCTTGGTGCAGGACCACCCGGAGCTGGGGTTCATTGCCCACATGCATTAACAAGCCACTCGATGACCACCTGCCCTGATATACAGAGTCTCCATAGGCAGCAGCAAAGCCCTCCTAAGCCTTCCTCTTTACCTTGCCATACATCACCCCCATATGGTATACTTGTGTCTTCATTAGCGCCACTTGTGGTTATTGTGGCTAGGACTAAAACAGCAGACACAAGCCTTAATGCTTCCTCCCTCACATCCCTCCACTTTTACCTTGCATTTGTCTACCAAATTAACTTCTTTCCCTGCTGCAGACATTTTTCACAGACAACAGCATTTCTGTAACAACTGCAAGAAAGTCAGTGCACTGCTATAGCAGAAAAGGAACTCGCACTGAAGGATTATCCCAGCATCACATTACGGAAGCAGAGTCTTTGCAGTGCAAATACTGTGCTATTTGCTTCCCCTCATAAAGTTCTAGCAAGCAAAAATATAATTAACAGCAGAGAAAGCAAGTTACTCAGTACAGTGCATAATTGGAACTTGCTTATGCCACCAGCAGTGCTCAAAATAATTGCCTCTCTTTCACAGCAGAAGCAGCAAACTGAACTAAAAGCTTCACATTTTGCATTCGAAGTCAGCCTGTCCAAGGCATGTCATCTGAGTAAGTGGACTGTCAGTATAATGCACACACTCTCTAAAACACCAAATTTCACCTTTCTTATTAGAAAGGAAAAGACACTCAAAGGCAGCACCGTAAGAAGTATAATGCTCCTACGCTGGTAGCACTACTATGCAAATCCTGGTTTTGAAATTCCTGCTCAGTAACTATCCTCAGATTAAAGACATCTACAGGTTGGTGGTAGTTACACTTAAATCTGAAAGCAATTAGTGCGTAAGCGCTGTTTCAGATGAGACAGTTAATTGCCTTTTGCCAGAGACCAGATGGTTCACCAACATGAACTTCAAAGTGTTGACAGATTGCCCCTCAACACACATCCGAGCTTCAGTCACCTCTAAAACACAGCTTCCTACCCCAAAAGTTCACCACAGCCCTTCTTGAAGGACTTGGCCAACATGGAGTTTGATGGAATTATGGGAGCAGAACCTAAAGAAAATCTCCAAAGTCCTAAACAAAACCCAGCATTATAGCTACCCTTTCACCCTATTCACAATCTAAAAGGAGGGGGGTCGGGGAGAGGGAACACAAACAAAACAACAGCCCCACAAAGGCAACACCACCAAGCACATCCACATCCCTATTGTGGGGTTTTGTTTCGATTCCCAAGAAGATGACTACACCTAAAGACATCATAGGACTTCCCCCAGGCAAATACATGCCCTTGGACATAACCACACAGTAAGGAAATTGTTGAGATATTTCATTCCTTTGTTTCTGCAAGTATCTTTCATCATGAAAACTGAACTCTTGGTAAGGTTCCTTACTAAAAAAAATCAGATCCTGGGAGTTTGAAGGTAATCTTACAAATCATAAGGTGGACAACATAAAATGCCTAAGGCTTAAGTGACATCTGTGAAGCTGTTTCTTTAAGTCCATTGCACACAGAGCCACCTGGCAAAAGGAGGAAAAAATGAGTCTATCACGAAAATGTAAAATAACTGCAAAAGGAATAAATACTTCTATGTTTGGCTTCACACAGGAGGAAATAGGCAATTAATAAAGAAGCTCAGGTACCTACTTTTGCAGTCATCTTTGCCAGCAGTTCTTGCAAATCCATGATTCCTTGCACCAGACTTAAGAAATCACTGCAGGTTGGGCATGCTCAATAAAGGAAGAGTAAAAAGAAAGAGAGGAAGAAAAGGAAAGACACAATAACCCGTAAATAACCAACAGCATAACAAACTTGATTTATCTGAACATAAAATGCAGTCTGTTCACACAGAATTTTTTCCTTCTGCAAGTCAGCACATGCAAAAATGACAAGCCTGAAAATATTATCTCTAAAACACAGAAGTAATTTGTATGAAAAATCTGAAATAGGGAGAATAAAGAAATTGCTACTTACTGCGATTCAGATTAGGACACTGCGTTATATATCCATTAGGTATAAAGACGACTTTCACATCTTGAATAACACCCTTTGTAAAAGAATAAAAATCTGGTAATACAGACTGCAAAGCATTCACTTTGATCTGTACAAGCTGTTTCACTAGTAATTTCTTAAGTGGGTACAAAAATTTGACCAGCTCACTCTCCCAATGAGGAATACTACTGAAGATACACAATACATAACTCCTCCTACCTTCCTGTGTGCTTGGATATCAATTTTCATAAGACAGAAATAATACTGTGTTGTCTTTCACAACAGCCCTATATAAGCTGCTTAAGTATCTTAAAATAGGATGAGACTGGTGAGTAGCAGTGGAACAGTATCTGTTTTTCAAGTCTGTGACATACTTTCCAAAAGACCAAATGAAAACACAAGCAATGCTCTTCAGTGATTTAGCCAAACGAGACAGAGACTGAAATCAAACACAAAGAGAAGTACGTAGTGCAAGAGGCATAGCGCTACGAGCTACAAGAGTCCACACTTCAGTGGTCTGGTTTAGTTTCGCCTGCTAGCTTTCTATCTCAACACACAGTTTGTGCAACTGTGCCAGCAGTTAGAATTAAATCCTCTCTCTAATCCGGACAGATGGCAAGATCCCTGATTGCATGACTGGCAGCAATCAGGACCCAAGGTCACGGCCAGCTAGTGCTGGTGTATGAGAGCCAGAAACTGAACTGGGCAGGACAGGAGAGGGGTCTGACCAAAAGATCCCGTGTTGGCTGCGACCTCTATTATCCCTGACTGGTAAGGATACCCCTGATGGAAGTAGCAGACATGAAAGGTTGCTCAGTATCCCTGAAGACAGCCTAGATCCTGTGAACATCCCAGAGCCCTTTTAAACAGACCTCTTGCTCCTCCTTTGACTGTGTAACACGCTTCCTCCACATGATGCACTAACTTTAATAGTGTCGGGGTCAGTAAGGCAGAGGGGCAAGAGAAAACAAGGGACTTCTATGCTGCTGTCTGCCCTTTTTGGACATGGTTCTATCTCCTCCCAGCACCAAAGAAAACACAGCAGGTTAAATTTCTTTAATTTGTAAGGAAATTTATCATTACATTTATATTTGTAAGGAAATTTACTTTTTATCTAGTGAAGTTACTGACTTTTAAGACTATGTTTTGATTTTCAGTTAAACTCCAATGGAGTCAATTTTGCAGACTGACAACATAGTCACTTGCTCAAAACATTGAACTCCATCCATAAATAAAACATGGGCCTGACAACTACAATAAGTAACATTTAACATCTGTGTGTTCATTTGCTAAAACAGCAGAAGGTAATCAGCAGGCACCATTTCCTGCTTACTGTTTCATGATCAAATATTAACTGAAAATATTAATAGACAATCAGATCACGCTGATACACTTCCTGCAGAAGTATATACATTTATTAACCTTTTCATCATGAGAATAATGAAACCATCATCATAATGAGAAGTGATATTGTCACTGGAAACGGAACATCCTGAAAGCCATTTTACATACTCTCTACTAGCAGTCATCAGTGACAAATTAGGTGAGGCACAAAATGTATTTCATTGCTTAAGCCTGTCCAGTGTAAAGCTCAACCAAGAGTAAATGCGATTACGAGGTTTCACCAGACAATATCACACAGCTAATAAGACATCACCCAGACAGAAGAGATGTTTTCCTCTGCCTTTATTTTTATAAGTGCATATGAAACTTCAGGCACCTCTGTTGCATCAAAGACCCAGCAGTCAACTGTCTTTTGGACAAATTAGCATTTAAACACAACATGAAGAGGAAAAGCAGCTATTTTTTTCTTCATTTCTGGCTCCATGAAAGCATGTCACCATAGAAAAACATAGGAACTTCAATTCACCAACATCATATAGACGCCTTCTAAGCCTATAAACCCTCTGAAACAGAATTAATACAATCAAATATAGAAGTGAACCTTCAAAGACCAGAAATTCTGCTGATGTATTTTTTTAATAGATTTTATTAGAGGCAAACACTTATTACAGCCATAATTTCTGTAACATATGAACAAATTCAGACTATTTCTCCTTCAGCATTAAGTCTAAGCTGCCAAGGACTGTCTACAGCCAGAAGGAGAATTAGACATGCACAGCTCCCCAGGGGAAGCCCAGTGCCCTGGCTCACTTTGGCATAGAGTGGACTTCTTCAGTCCACATTCCATGAAAGGACATCAGAATTTGGCTTTGACAGGGAGATGTCAGTGGTCAAAAATCTTGCAGCTTTTTCCCTTGATATGCAGACATCACCTTTATGTTATTGTTAAAGCATTTGGCTAATTACAACCAAAGCTTCATTCAGCATCAGAACTCACCAGCTTGAAAAGCCTTCAACTGGCAGGCAGATTATCAGCTACAAGATTAAATTCAGGCTTGTGGCCCTAAATATGAAATCCATCCCCATGAGGATGCATTACAAAAGCCCTGTTTATTGCACGCCTCAAGTCTCTTAAATTGAACGCTGCTCCCACATTCTGTGAAAAAGCTCATACATTCCACGAGATCCCCACTTCTGCATTTTCATTTCCCCCATTGCCTTTCACCCACTTCAAAACACACTTCTGTCCTAGAGTTAATGCCTGTCACACAGCTGGGCAAGCCATAGTGGCCAGGGCTGCTGGAAGGCTCTGCACAGCAGCACCGACAGATGTGCCCAAAGCCCTGTGCCTAGGCAATGTTACGCCAACACACTTCTTCTCCCCCAAACAGATCAGCACCATGATCTTCTACACAGGGTCGGTGTGCCCCATGCCAGGTGCCCCACCATCTGCCCTCAGCACTGTGTTAAGCTCACCTCAGTCTGTGTGACTCAGAGACAGAAATGACTGCAGTGGCCCAAGTACACACACAACACCGTGCAGTAAAAATACCAACATGCTTCTCTAGCACCTACTGTACAATCCCCAGACACAGCAGGAGGATCAATAGAGCCTGCTACAGCAGATATGAAAATTACCATCTCTCGACATGAATCACCTAGTCAGCAATGCATTAATAAGCTCATTTCTGCAGCAGCTCTTTGGAGGGAGCCTTAGGGGGAAGGGTTCTCCCCAATGATACAATGAATTTTGCAGATAATTCTGATCCTGACAGCAATCAGATTCGGCACACAGTGAGTCCCCTGGATGTCTAGGATCACTCCTTTCAGGTTTGGTTTCCTAATCTGACTATAATGGTATTCTCTAGCCCTAGAAGAAATCTTGGTTTCAGGCCACACAAAGAAACCTGAAGGGTCAGCATGTGTTTTTCGAAAGAAGTAATTCATGAGATTCCCTTCAAAGCAAACCGACAATGCTACCTGAAGTCTCCTCCACATTTGCTCCCACTGCTGCTGTGCTCAAACCATTCTGTCTTGTCTGAACTGCAAGAAAAGTTGTAAGTTACAACCAGTAAGAGTCACTAATTATAAGGGGTAAGACTTCAGTCTCCTTGATTATGCCTTGGAGCCCTTCATTTCCCATCAAGGCCACAGACACAGCAGGGCTACTTGCGGAGTAAGGCTACTACTGTAAGTAAGGGCACAGAACAAAAGCATAAATAAAGAACAAAAGGCCACTGTGACTCATGAATATCATATCCCCTTAATTATTATCCCCATAAAGAATTATGCCCTAAAATAAGCATGAGATATTGCCCAAAGTATGCTTTCATGCTATTGGTTTATGGAGAGACACAACAGTTAATTAACTATAAACGAAATAACGTTTTCATAAGAGGAGACATGACAGTCAGGACAGCGTCCAGTGCTTTTTGTTACACTGCTTCAACACACGCAAAAATGCTGATTACTTTTTAACCTGCTTGTTTCCTTGCAAATCTCTGCCTGCATTAAGGAAAATACATACTTTCGTGTGCGTTAAAATGCTCTGATAAAGAAAGTGAGGTCCTGCTGAGTGCGCAAATACATGGAAAGAGGCATGCACTCACTACAAACCAGCAAAATCCCAAAGTTTTGCAACGAGCAACATCAAAAAAAAAGGTAGAGGTTTCTGAAACTCTCAAGCAGGATTAAAAAAATAGAACCAATTACATTTCTTTGCCCTGAAGAAAGTTAGTAAAATATTCAAGCATGCATAAAGCAAAGTAAAGCACTTGTCGGCTTTCATTATGATCAATAAAAACTGTCAGCTCATTAGCATATCATTAGCCACCCTGCTGTTTCCAAAGTGTTAATGCGTAGAAATATTAATCTACAAACATATAGTATCCCAGAGCTCTGAGGTTCTGACTGCCTGCATAAAATAAGAATTTAAGATGGACGAATCCAGTATCACTTCTTTTTTTCCTATGTAGCTATAAACATATGTTTGCCATCTGTGGAATTATGGGAAGCAGCTGAGGTAAAAAAACAACAGCTGTAGAATAAAATAATACTATCAATTTCACTCCACGGTGACAGCTCAGCTGCTGGAGGATGGAACGTTCTCTCGGTTCAGAGCAACTCTCAGATCATCATTTATGTTAAAAGTCAGCTATTACCTTTGTTTCACAATTAAAACTGTTAGTTGCTATGCTTAAATAATTTTAGCATAAAATATTTTGTCCTAGCTTGTGGAAATCTGAGATCATCCCCAGAAAAACAGCAACTTGTAAAACTGACTTATGAACTGGCAGCTTCAAAGGGACACTGAGTGAGAGGTAAATTACCCTGGTAACAAATCCACGCCAAGGACAGGCAGATTGGCCTGTCACTGCACTACAGACTCTTTTGCCAAGTAACACTTGCACTGTGGCTTGTTATCAGACTGGTGGAAATACCAGAAACTTTTCTGCAGCTTGTTTACCAAGGAAATGAATTAATTTGCAGGTGTAGGGGGTAGGTTCTGTTTGTTGCTAGACATTGGTGCTAGATTTTGTTGGTTGGTTGGTTCAGCAATTCGGTCTCAACCAGAGACATCATACAGCCTCACAAGGGGCCAAAAAAAGCCACAAAAAACCATACAGGACACAGAATTTCAAGTAGGAGGTCACTTATATGACCTCTGCAATTCCAAAATATATTGCCACTAACTGAATCTGGAATACACTGCCACTGACTGAATTCATGCCTATACTGGTCTACCCAGTGCTGATGTTTTAGGGAGCCTTATAAATTGAATAAGAGACTTTCCAGCTAAAAGATAGGAGCAGCTTGAGTCCTGCCATCTAGGAACCTTTCAGCCTGGGCTGTTTGGAAGCAGCAGACGCTCTGAAGGCCAAGAAGCTCGTGAACAAAACTTGGTGACCCAAGTGAATATTCACTCTCTCTTTGAGAAACACAGTGACACACTTAGTTGAGAAAAACAGAACGTAAGAAAGAAAGAAATACACTCTATGAACAGAAAGATCTACTGGTCTGCAGAGCAAGGCAAACACACTGCATACAATAGCTAGTGTCCACCAAAGCTGGAAGGCTTGTAAGCCAGAAGAACCCCTGTGCTTTGGAAGTCAGCACTAACAGGGAAAACAAAGAAGTGACCTGAGGCAGACAGCAGAAGGGCGAGGGTATTCTGCATGTCAAGTCAAGGAGGAAATGTCCTCCAGAAGTGACTAAGACCATCACTCACTGTCCAGGAGACAGCAGCAAAGCTGTTGCATTGTGAAGGTTTAAAGAAAAAAGCCAAGAACTCACTGTGAATGCTGCCTACACAGTCCTGCCACAGGAGTGGCACAGCAGATACGTGAAAGCTAAAGTAAGGAAATTAAACAAAAACTCTCAGTACTGAGCACTGCAGTCAGCCTCTGCCTCACGGGAAGAGATTCATTTCTCTAAGCACTGAATTCGCCTCAAATCCCAAGTCCACAGTTTCTGATAAAATTCCTATATACCAGATTTCAGGAGCGCAAGAGAACTACTTAGAAGTACCTTGTTGACTATTTATTTTCTCCTTCATGTGCGGTTTCACATCTGCTTACCTTAAAGAAGCCATGTTTCCTGTTCCTTTGTCCAAGCCATAAGCTGCTTTCGGGTGTCAAATTTGTTTCGGGAGGATCAATGATGCGTTCGTAAATCCTGTAGAGAGAACACATGGACATTATTTTTAACTCTGAAAAGTTCTTACTCAAAATCAGTTAACAGGGAAAGCTGGAGAGTAGAACAAAAACGAATCTTTTTTTTTTTTAATTGAACATTTTTTGTCATTGGTAGTTATAAAGGTCTAGTACCACCGGAGAAAAACTATCAAAATCACTAACATGAAGACTAAGAACTGAAACTCCCCTTGTGCAGCTGTGCAGCACTAGGCTAAAGAAACACGATGCCAGAAGTCACAGCAGTAGAGAAAACAATAACAATGGACCATCCTAGCCTAGTTTGAGTGTCCTTCAAACTCAGCTTCCTATTCTGGGGGAAAAGTGCAGTCACACACAAGGTCCAACCAGCAAAACAGCTCTTTAGGATATTCACACTATGTAGAACTTTGAAGACAGTTCACAAAAGAACCATTATTCCACCTCTGCTCCCACAGACATTGGTGCTAGTCACTCTTGCACCTGAACATTGTGTTTTATCCCCTTGTTTCTTTTACTGCTACTGAATTCACTGGGCGCTGCCACTACTGCACATGCAACATGCCCATGTCATGGCGTAAATCTGGTACAGAGTGGGACCTCTCTATATGTGTTTGGTACCAAGCACTACAAGGACATTCCCCTGCTTACTCTTCAAGGAACCAGAAACACCAGCAGTAAGAAATAACAACAGGAAAAAGTAACATGAGGTCTATTAGCAGACTTTCATTATACGCTGCATACACTGCACATGACAGCAGTAATCTGCATACCCCCATTAACTCACAAAAAAATGCTGTCCCACAGCATTTTTTAAATTCACAAAAACAAGCACCTCGACTTCTAAAAAGTTTTTACTTGAGTACTTTTATTTGCTCATTTTTAGGAAAGCAGTATTGAAGTTTCCATAACACATTTTCAGGAACTCAGACCACCACAGCAGAGGCGCCGTCATTTTCACTTATGAAAAATTCAAGACCAAAGTTACTGACCCTGGATTCTCTGTCATGTCATGTTGGTTGGAGTCATGAACTTACTGCTTCATAATGAAACCAGCATGCTTAATACGGATTATTGAGAAGATTATGAAATACATTTCCATTACTCTCTAGCTCACAGGGAGTACGTAATGCTGTGCAATCACACCAGCGTGACTGCAACAGAAAATACTCTCAATGTGGCAAGACCTGTAGCTTAAAGGAGTGACATTATATGAACATTTAAAGGGCAAAAATTGCTTTTCTTCTTTTTTTTTAAACTATGGCTTTTAAATGAACATGAAAGATGAATACTAAAGAAAAAGACAAGTAAAATCAAAACAACTTATCACACAGTTATCTTCTCATTTACACTCCAGGTGTTCCCAGCACAGAGGCCCATCAAGTGCAATTCATTTATTTTCCTGTAGTAAGTTGACACATGTGTGGGGTTTGCATGGCGACATTTCTGTTGTGGCAGAGCTATAGGGACGAGCTATAGGGACAGATTCTGTGAGAACAGCTCTGCAGACATCACAGACGTGGAAGAAGAAGGGAGAGAAGGTACTTCAGGCAACAAAATAGAGATTCTCTGTACCCTTGGGGAAGACCATACTGAAGCAGGCTGTCTCTCTAGAGACCATGAAGGTCCACAGTGGAGCAGATCCACCTGCAGCCTGTGGAGGACTTCATGTCAGAGCAACTGGATACCCAAAGGAGGTTCTCACTCAATGGGAAGACTGCAGTGGAGCAGGTTTGTTGGCAGAGCTTGTGACCCAATGGGAGACAAAAGCTAGAGCAGCCTGTTCCTAAAGGACTGCACTCCATGGAAAGGACCTATGCTGGAGCAGTTCATGAAGAAAAGTGTCCAATAGAAAGGACTCACAGTGGAGAAGTTTGTGGAGGACTTGTGGGAGGGACCCAGCACTGGAGTAGGGGTAAAGTTCAAGGAAGAAAGAGCAGCAGAGACAACGTGATAAACTGACTGCATCCTCCATTCCCCATCTATTTGTACAGGTCATGGGGAGGAGGGTAGGGAAATCAGGAGTGAAAATGAACCTGGGAAAAAAGGAGGGGTGGGAGGAAGGTAGTATAAAATTTGGTTTTATTTTTCATTAACCTACTCTGATTTGATTGGCAATAAATTAAAAGAACTTCCCTGAGTCAAATCTGTTTTGCCTATGATGGTAATTTCTGAGTGATCTTTCTCTGTCCTTATCTCATCCTATAAGTCAATTCTATTTTCTCTCCCATCCAGTTGATGACGAGTAACAGAGTGGCTTGGTGGACACCTGGTGTCCAGCCAAGGTCAAACCCACCATACCACATTATTGGAAAACATTAAAAAATTTCAGGACAGTTCTATAGAGTTTTTTACACCAAAGAACAAAGAGTGATATATGCCACACACTTTTGCTTATCCAGAAAAGAAGGAAAACATTTTCCAAAACCAAATGAAAGCAATCTAAAATGCCAGAGGCAAAACCACTATTTCTTGAAAAGAAACAAAAACCTCAAACTCTAGAACAAAACAGTTACATCAAAATTCCAGCTTAAGAATGTGAGGAGTCAGAAGAGTTCTTCTAATACTCATGATTTACAGCTCAGGCTTATCACCATTATCATCAGTTCTAATTCATCGCATTTCATCAACATGATGCATTCAAAGCTCCAGGAAACTTCAGCCTCCACCAGTTAATTACATCTTACTATCTATAAAACTACCTTACTGTGCTGTTTTACCTGTTCAAACAGCAAAACAATATGATATTCTTTTAAAATACATTTTGAGAATTATAGGAATTTTGCATACAATTTCTCCATCAATATTTTAAAGTAGACCTCTTCTGCCGTTCTTTATGCAAAAGATCTACTCAAATGCAAAACTGCTGCAAAATGCTGAATGAAGATCAAAGAATTGACAGGGTCCATGAGAAAACCAGTCACTGGTTTGCACGCCAGGAATTTCACTTTGGATATATAGCACATCTTTATTCATTACTTTGGTTAATAACATCCTTGCTGGAAAATTTCTTATCTCAAAGAAGACCAGTCAGTATTCCATAAAGAACCCCATTTCTGCTAACAGATAAAATCCCAATGCTGACCAGGTTCAACAGCATTACTTATTCAAGAATATTTGATTTTTATTCATCTAGCCTAATTGAAGTCTAGAAAGAAAGACAATAATACCTGTCTAAAATGACATATTAAAAAATCCCAAAAGCTAACCGACGTTACTGTATGACAGTTCAACAGCAGCAGGCAAGGAAGACAAATCAGAGACAGGTTAAAGTAATTTATCTTGTCTTTTCTGATGATTTAACAAAGCCTTTCAACCTATGTGGAGCAGGTTATAGTGACTCCTTCCCAAGTCTCTTCAGCAAGTGTCACTCATAAGACATGCTCAAGATTCCCTTTATTCCTCCACTGTTCTATTCCAATTCCATTTCTGAAGCAAATATTTACATTAAGAGATTAATTAAGGGTTGGTTTGTGCCTTATGACATACATGTCTGTGATGGTTTTCTTCTCCATAGAACAGTAACAGGCTTAGGATTCAAGAGAAGGCATGAGATCAGCTCTTGCTTATATTTCTATGTAAAAAGATGGTTGACACTGTTTGGTTTGCAAACAATGATGGCTTACTTTGTTATTGTATCCTGTCAGACACTGGCAATAAAGCCCCAGCAAGCACACACACCATGTATTATCACTGCCCCTATAATCCCCTCTTGGGAAATTAAAAGGTCACAAAGCACATCTGAATGCACAACAGAAAAAAAAAACACACACAAAAGGAACATGGTTCATCACTTAGTCCACCTCTAAGGGAGAAGAATCCAAATTTATAAAACAAGAAAACAAGAGCCACGCAGCTCTTGACAAAGAGAGTAGTGCAAAAAAATCCAAGAGACTTTTCCTTCAAGACTAGAAGCTGCCACAAAAAGGTAAAAGCAACTAGAAGAAAAACTGGGACTACATGGAAGAAGCTTTTGAATTAATACGAGACAAGAAACACGATAGCATTACTAACTCTCAATCACTGGATTTAATAAAGATTAAAACAAATGTTTTCAAACATCAACGAACAAAGCTTCACCAGCTACACGCACTGACACCCAATAGCCAGCAGACCTGACTGGCGTGCAGCCCAAGCAAGGCCTGGGAACTGGGCACAGCTCCTGGCCACCAGGTTCCTGTTTAAAGTTTCAAGAAGAGTGTAAATGGTGCTGCTTTCCTAGAGCAGGTTTTTGAGAAGGAGAGACTTCAAGGATATTGAAAACATCCTTGTTCGTACAAAACTATTAACATGGCACTTAGGCAAATCATTGGCAATAGGGTCTAACCCAGCCACCAGGACTGCTACTTACACGCACCACTTACACGCTATCAAATATCGCTGATTATTCAGGTGATCTTTCAGGGGTTTTCTACACTTGGGCAAACCCATAAAACACAAACGTTTTGTAGCACATCTCAAAGTGTAATGAAAAACTACTGCTTAAAAGTGAAAAACTTTTGTAACAGTGAGTCTAGTTGGAGGCCTGTATCTAGTGGAGTCCCCCAAGGGTTGGTACTGGGACCAGTCCTACTCAATCTAGTCATTAATGACTTGGATGAAGGATTAGGGTGCACTGTCAGCAAGTTTGCTGATGACACAAAGCTGGGTGGTGTCACTGACACCCCATCAGGCTGTGCTGCCATTCAGCAAGACCTGGACAGGCTGGAGAGCTGGGCAGAGTGAAATTTAATGAACTGTAACAAGGGTAAGTGTAGAGTCTTGCATCTGGGGAAGAACAATCCCCAGGTTCCAGTATAGGCTGGGGATTGAGCTGTTAGAGAGCAGTGTAGGTGAAAGCGACCTGGGGGTCCTGGTGGGCAGCAGAAGGGGGTGATTAGCAGATCCAGAGAGGTTCTCCCCCTCCTCTACTCTGCCCTAGTGAAACCACATCTGGAGTATTGTGTCCAGTTCTGGGCCCCTCAGTTCAAGAAGGTCATAGACCTGCTGGAAGGTGTCCAGCATAGAGCCACAAAGATGACGAAGGGAATTGAACATCTCCCCTGAGGAAAGGCTGAGGGAGCTGGGTCTCTTTAGCTTGGAGGAGACTGAGGGGTAACCTCATTAATAAATATGTGAGGGGTGGGTATCAGGAGGATGAAGCCAGGCTCTTCTCAGTGTCATCTGGTGATAGGACAAGGGGCAATGGGTGCAAGCTGGAACACAGGAAGTTCCATATAAATATCAAAGGAACTTCTTCACAGTGAGAGTGACTGAGCATTGGAACAGGCTGCCCAGGGGGGTTGTGGAGTCTCCTTCTCTGGATACCTTTAAAACCTGCCTGGATGTGTTCCTGTGTGACTTGGTCTAGGTGATCCTGCTATGGTGGAGGGATTGGGCTAGATGATCTTTCGAGGTCCCTTCCAATCCCTAATGATTCTATGATTCTATTCCTTATGAAACAGGAAAAGCTCTGCTCCCCTTTCTGTATTGGTTTTCTTTTGGAAGAAAAAGAAGTGGTTTTTCATGCTGAAAAACTCCCGTTGCTAAATAGGCACAAAAAGAAGCTTCTTTTTTACAGCTATGTTATGGTTCTATGTGATTCCCATTGTCTTGTTTGATATTTGCACTTTATCCTTTGTTGATCACTACACTACATTTGACCTATGAATACGTAAATTGTATCTACCACACTTCCAGCTTATGAAAGGCTTGTCTAGAGCTCCTTGGACATCAGTTTCCAATACATTTAACTTTGATACCCACACAGAAATGCACAATACACTTCACAAGAATAGGAATGCCTAGAAAAAAGACTCCACGGAATGGTGGCTTCTCAAATTACTACAGACTCAACAGCCCCTTGAGCACAAGTAGATCCAGGTCTTTAGGTTAATGGAAGCGTTTGCCCATACTTCTGAGACTCAGATTTATGATTACTGCATTGACTTTCCTAGAGAAAACTTTATTTGCCCTTTCTTCATGCTGACGTATTTCAAGGAAACAAAACTATAAACTTGGAGCATTACAACCATGAACCAATCCTTCTTTCTTGAAATGTTCATCCTGTGAATATAGTCACTAACCACGGACTCACTTAGCTAAATGAAGCAAGAAAAACACGTTAATTGACAAAGACCCATCACATCCTTGTGGTTTGTGTCTGTATCTTTACTCTACCTGCACACTTTGATTTATTAAGTATTCTTACGAAATCCTCAGAAGCACTTTTTCCAAGGACAGATTTCAAACAGGCATCTGTGAAATAACGAATACAATCTAAAGAAAACAGAAAATCAATACAGTAATCAGCACATTCCTGAAAGGAAACATACCTAAAACATTTACACACATCTGCCTCTGTGGAGAGGAAGAACCTGTCTTAGAAATCAAGCTTTGTTGGGCAAGGAGACAGTTCCGTGCACTCATTCTAAAATTATTTTTGTTGTCTTTATAATGTTCTGGGGAAAATAGGGAAATATCCTCATTTTACACGTGCGCAGCCTGAAACAGAGAACAGATTAACCAGTATCATAGGGTAGGGAGTCACGGAGAGACGTGGCCCAAGAACTAAGCCACCAGACTGGGCATAACAGAGGCTTAACTACCTCACACACTGGGCTACACTTCCTCTGGAAAAAAAATGTGACAATGAAGCTGTCTTTTGCAGTGAAGATTTCTTGCACGCAACTTTAACAAGCCAATTTAACAGCTGAAGAGTATTTCCCCTTTTGCGGAGAGGCAGCTCTACTTCATACATACAACATTTACCACGTCAGAAGCATTTTGGAAATAGCTGAAATATTTAGCAGAACATGAAAATAAACTTTGAGTCCACTCATGCTAGAACACATCAGCCAACACAGGCAGATCAGGAGATGCAGCTGCCTAAAACGCTGAACGATAAAATAGACTACAACTCCAAGTTACCACGAAGTAGCGCACCAAGTCCTGAAATTTCCAGTGTCTTTCTGGCCCAAGATACGGGTAGGCTACTAAAATAGGAATATGCCTTCTCAAATTTGCAGGCTAGGTATGAACCACAGAGATTTACTTTTTCATAGTACAGTTAAGAAACAAATAGCTGAAGTCTAAATATTCTTGTGGCTGAGGCACGGAAGCAACTTCATTTGTCAGCCCCTGGCCTCTATTAGTACAGGAACCGGGTTCTTCTTCTGATATGGTCGATGTACCTATTTTGTGGAAGCTACAAATTTCCATGTAGTGAGCACGTTTTGAGGTTACAGCACACAATTTCAGATGTCTCAAAAGTTTGTGTCTACAGTGGAGCTAGACATCTAGACCTACTTATTTAATAAAGAATCATAAGTGTTTGTAGGGTGTGGTTCATCTTATTGTAAATGAATCGCTCTCTGAAGGCCCCTCCAATGACTGCACAGGAGCTCCTGCTAACATTAGAGCAGATCAGAACCGATTTTTGCAATTCAAAGCCTGATCCTCAAAACTGACATTCTCTTGCAACCGCTCATTACCCTGTAATACATCTATCTGGATCCTCAGATCCTTCAAATGAACTGAGGGGTACAGAGAGGTCACACAAAACAATGCGCTGTTCATGCGTATCCTTTGCTCTCAACATTTCAAATAAAGTCAGAGGAAAGAATGGAAGGTTCCTTCATGTTTTGCATCAGTCTCCTGAGACAGACCATTGCTTAAACATAACCAGCTGCTTCAAAAACTTTTTCCATCATGCTTTCCAAATTCCAACTCTGTAAAGAAACTGATGATTCTATCAGTCTCTAATTTTAATAGACAATATTGGCATTTGACTGTATTCTGACAAAGAGTTTTTAAACTGATTTTAAAAAGAAATACTAGGGTATCTTTACATATTTCTCTTTCAACCCATTTTTCTAAGATGCTTCCCAATGAAACTGTGTCAATACTAACATGATTGGATTGTTCTAAGCATGTTTACAGATAGGGAGCATTATTTGACATGCATTCAGTTCTGGAGCAACTTAAACTGAATTACTCATTCAGTTTCCATGTTATCTCCCCGTCATAGCATAGGAGTTCACAATCACCTAACAGAGGAAAGCAATTTAGATTAAAATCTAGGGTTTTGAGGGAAGCCTTTTGTTATTAAATTTTGAATATACAATACTAACTGCCAACAATTTAATCAAAAGTTGTTGTTCAACTCGGGAAGAAATAAAAGGTGCCCAGTAACAGCTTATGTTTGGTAAAGAACTCAAGTGCATGTTGAGTTTTTAATTTCTCTTCACACACTACCACTCAAACCATTTCATTGATTTTCCTGGTTAACACAGTTAATGTACTCTAGTTTTAAGTTGAATTATCACAGCTATAAATTTAAATTTAAAATAAAAAATGTTGCTAAATAAAACTCTCTAAGCACTTGCCTTTTTCATTCACTAGAAATGCAAATTAATTTTCAAGACCCTCTAACAAACAGGAGGAATTTCAACAAATCTAAGTAAAGGTGGTTAGAAGAGCATGTTTCATTATTGAGTTTAGGGGTTTATTCTCCACACACAAATCAAGTATGGGTAAATTCACAGAGATATTATTTTCTCATGTGGGGCTTGCTTTACAAAACACATTAGGCTTTCCAGTTTCCTACTAAGTTATCAATGAATTTTAGCAGTATTCCTTGGGCATTAAACTAAAATCAATCATTGTTAATGACTCAAAATGGAGGACTGGACCCGCTAAATGTTATGATATTAATGACATAAATCCAAGAAATCTATCATTGTCAGAGTACTGCACCTATAGAGTATCCTTAATCTGGACATTCTAAAGTGATCTCAAACATCTTTACAAGCTAGGTCAATACTATCAACTTCACTTTGCAAATGACAAAATAGACACAATTGCTAATTGATGATAACAGTCTTAAGATTGCCTAAGCCCCAGGCTAACAGCCAGTGGACAAGGCTGCAGCATTTACCCATCTTCATACAACAAACACAGCACTCCTGAAAGTGTAAGAAACCCAGAAAACGGACTCCAGGCAGAAACAGAAATTTGGACATTTGCTTAGGATTTGCAAGAGTTGTGGGAAACACCTTATGACTAACTATGAGGTCAGTTTGGGTAAAGTGCTATAATCATGAAATCATTTAGGTTGGAAAAGACCGTTAAGATCATCAAGACCACCCATTAATCCAACTGTACCAGCAAACTGCTAACCCAGGTCCCTAAGCTCCAGATCTACACGTCTTTTAAATATATCCAGGAATGGTGATTCAGTCACCTCGCTGGGAAGACTGTTCCAATGCCTGACAACTCTTTCAATAAAGACACTTTACGTGTTGAGCCTAAATTTCACCTGGCTGAACTTGAGGCCATTTCCTCCTGTCCTAACACTTTCCACTTGTGAGATGAGACCAACCCTATCTCTCTACAACCTCCTTTCAGGTAGTTTTAAACAGTGAGAAAGCCTTCCCTTAGCTTTTTTTAATACAAAAATTGATAACTCTTACACATTAATGTGAATTTGGGTACTGTCATCAGTTGATCTTGTTGACCAGATCCGAGATGAGATTATCCAATTAGTTTAGTTAACGTGCTAATGCACCAAAACACACACACACACACGAAGGGTTCAAAAACCACTTCTACAGTCACAGGCCAAAGCAAAGACTGGCTCAACTTGGGGGAAAAACAAAGTACATGTAAACCACACAACATAAAAAATCCAAGACAAAGACATAGAGAGACTAATCACGTGTTCTTACATAACTGAGCTAAGCTGCTACCTCCACTCTCTGAGGGGAGAAGAAACCTCCAGCAGTTCTTTTCTTTGTGGAAATGTGATGTCTGTGTTTTAAGTCAGTGTATCCATTCTTCAGCGACAGTTGTTTTTTTAGGGGTATATTCCTTGTTCCATGTCACCCTAGCACATTGCCTGCATCATCTTCACATATCATGCATCATCTTCCACAAGCTGCAGATGGGACTACCTTCCTCCATTTCAGCACACCATGAAGTTGCAGCCAGACTGCTCCCCTGCTGATTTCAAAGTCCCACCTCTCTCTTCCATTGACAAGATTCCAAGGGCAAGATGGCTGCCATGCTCAGCTCCAGAGACTTGTACCTCTTCTCTGAACAAAGACAAGACTCTCCAGACAGGAAACAGGAAAATCCAAACTAGTCCCACTGGTTCACAGAGTTGCTTATTCACCTTGGAATTCCAAGCCGCTTATCTGACAAAAGTTGCGTAGTAACTCCCCGATCCCTCAGGCTAAGACCTGGCAAATTCAGACTATAACATATACTTATCCTTAAACATCTCAATATAGAATTGAGACCCAATTAACTGGAATATCCCTTTTTAAATAAATATCTGATTCACCAACAGTATTTTACCACTTGTGAGCAACTGTTGCCATCAAAACAGCAGAACAAAAAACATGTAACAGTAGGGTGTTTTTATGATGCACACAAGTCCACTACAGACAAGGTGACAAATCCACTTCTGAATAAAGACAGGGTCACTAATTACATGCATTAACCTCAGCAAGCTTCAAATCAAGTTCTAAAACAGAGGACTGAATAAAGTAAACCGTTAACAGAAGAGCTAAATGCAGAGCACAGGCATTTGTTTCCACACCCAAAGCTAATCTCAGATGAACCAAATGTTCAGAGAACATCCCAGATGCCAAATATCAGTAAACTAAGCGTAAGCAATTAACAACCAGATTCAAGAAATAAGAGGGAGAAATTCATTCAATGAGTTCTTCCAAGATATAAAAGGAATGAAAGAATGAAAGTGTTTTTCCGACAAATTAAACAAGAAGCCCTTAGAGCGAGATAGATATGAGTTTCAAGAAAAGCTGTATTAAAGTATCTATGAAATGAGTAGCAAACAATTAAACCTATCTAACATCAGGAAAGCAAAAGGGTAAAAATGTGGATGCTAATAATGGCACGAAGCAGCACTAGTCATGCATTTCAGGCCTTGCAGCCACATTAACCTCAAAATAAAATTCTACCGGAGAAGTAAAAGTTACCTGGCTTACGACAACTCCATTTTCTCATACGGAAAAAGCCCCAAAACAACCCACTACAATTACTGCTTGTGTTTGTCACAAGACATTTACAAGACATTTATTGAGTGGGAACTGGCAGTGCTGAAACACTGCTTCTATTACATTTACCTGCATTATAGAGGGACACGCTCATCCCCTGGTCTAAGATCTGCAGCACACAGGTCTCTGCAAAACCCAAAGCACAGTAAGCTCACAGCCTAGGAAAAGCCCCTTTTCACAAAACATACGTGACCTTCCTCTCTTCTGTCTCAATGCTACTCTGAATCCCAAAATCACTACCTAGTATATTAAAACAGGTGCAATTGCAAGAATAATCAGCTTTTTGATTCCAACTCCTTTCAGCACTGCCACAAGCACATAAACGTAAAAGGAAGCCAGCCACAAGCAATTTTTCTACTAAACACCTTCTTTACTCCCTTCCAAAAAACCATCTGCTCAGAAGTCAATTGCTTTACAGTGTATCTTCTCACAGGATCATCTCATCAAGAAGTTCATGACATCACCAAATGATTTGTGCATAATCATAAAATATTCTCATCCATATTGCAGAGCTAGTTTCCTTTTGTGAATGAAGTTCCCTGCAGGTGGAGGACCACAGGCTTTGCTTGTTAACACGCTGCTTTGGCTGCCACACTCACACCAGAACCCTACCTTTAATGTTGTCTCAGCACTGTGCAATGGCACTCAGCTATCCCTGGAGCTGACACTCCTCCCCATTAGCCACTGTTTCCACACCCCACAGACAGTCGACTCATTCCTTGTTCCTCGGTCCTTACCGCCAGTTCATCGGACAACCTGCTTCTCCATTTTCCCATGGTATTTCTCAACTGTCTGTGTTAGCCTCGGTGGTTTGAAAGATGGCATTGCACTCTCTCCATAACAACTAATTGGCCATGACTGAGGAGGTGTACGAAACATACAGCAAACATAGAACAAGCCATTATATTGGTTCTAAAATTAAGTTTTGATGGAAACTGCCAGGCATACAGACAGAAAAGCAGCTCTCCAGGGACAGCACTCAGCTTTGGAGCTCATTTCTCACAACATCTGACATACTCAGGAGGTGAAAGCATGGCTCCACTGAAGTCAACAGGATTTTTCACTGCAGACTTCACCCGGGCCACAATTCCACCCCAGGGATCTCTGAGTTGAGATTAAGGTAAGTGGCTGTCGTGACACACAGCAATTCACCTAGGGCTGACAAAGTCCTTGTTGCATTAGCTGACACAGTACGAGTTACTGGCTGAAGGCAATTAACAAAATTGCATCTCAATTAAATAATGCAGTTTCCACTCATTCTTTTATTACTGCCTGGTCTCAAGATTTATGTATTACAGGACTGGAAAGTGCATGTTGATTTAATTCCTATGCTGAGGATCAAGCTATCACAATTGACCTTGCTGCTCCTTTGACGTGTTATTACAGTAGTAAAACAGATCACAACAGTGGTTCTTCTTATCATTTAAATATTTAAAGTTGAAGCAGTAGCCAATACCTGATGGAGAACAAAACAAGCCCAAACAACCAACCACAAAACCAAAAACCACACTACTCACTAAACACTGTGTAGGAACAGAGTACTTCCTCAGCTGCTAGGAGTGCCTCAACTTCTGAAGTGAGATACTGGACTGCCTTCACCATTTACTCAATCAGCACAGAACCAGAAACTCAGTTGTCTCCAAACCCAGTACTGAACCCACATGAGTCCCTTACATGCTGCAGCACCACCCACACGTTACAGAGAGCCGGACAGAGCTCTGCCATGTGCAGGTAAGTGCAAATATGCCAAGTGGCACTATATGACATGTGAAGTGAGAAAGGACACTACACATCACTGCTGCAGCAAGATCCATGCGACCATCTAAAACCCCAGAACCATAACAGCAACACTCACAGTGTTGCTAAGCCTTGACACCTTCTACCCCACATGCCTCCAGGCTCCCTACAGCCAAGGAACAAATGTGACTGCCCCAGCACCACTGTCTGCGGTTAAGGGTGTTGCCAGTTTTGTCTGTCACCAAGTGGTGCAATGATGTGCACTGACAGGTTTTAGGGAATAATAAGTGCAGCCAAGCGGACACCACCTCCCGGTTGTCAAACCTGAGGATCCTGACAATATTAGATTTCTAAAAATAATTACTTTGGGGCACAACTACTGTTCTAAATTGTCTAAGCAAGACTCCCCAAGTACTAAACTGCTTCACAGACATCTGAATGGGTGTCACAAACTTCAGCAGTCCTGTTTGCTCAGTTGTGCCCCTCACACCCCACAGCATTCAGGAGGACTCAGGTCATTTGGAAAGACTCTGTATGTTTACCATATGGAGACTCAGAGCTCAAGACACCTTTTGAACAGCTGAGAGGAGTTCTTCTCTTTAGCAAAGGTCCAATGCTTCTAAGAAAGTATTTCACTAAAATTATACTGCCATTTTTCAGTTCAGCAGCAGCATCTCCCTACGTGACTTCCAGGTCTAAACTCCAGAGTTACCTAACCACTTCAAACAGCAGTGTTCATTTATGTTTTGTATCTCAGTTAATCTGCCTGGCTGGAGCAAGGTAATTGTTTTTTATCATCCAAAGGGAAAAACTCAAAACATTTGGTCTATTCGGTTGATTGTCAAATTACCATGATCTCCTCTGTGTCTGTATAACCCTCATCAGCACTCCCACAAATGAGAATGGAATCAACTAACAGGAGATTGCACCTGAAAAAAATTGCCCTGATAAAAATACTCAGATACATTTCAAACCACGTGGACTAAATCTTCAGTTACTGTTATTGTAAATAATCACCCCAATGTAATGTTTTATTGCTTTGACGTTTAAAAAAAATTATAAATGTATAGCGAACGATATTTGAGAATGGGACAAAACACCTATCCACACACGTTAGGAACTTACTAAATGATTTGAGGCTTGCTGGTCTGGATTTGAGATTATTTCTTCTACCATAATACATCCTCTCTCTGACACACCTACAGCCTACAAACACGATGAATGCAAGATGCCAGTGCTAAAGCACAGCAGAATATTCCTGCCCTGTTGAAGTCATCAACCTGCCTATCAACATTTTCAATTCACCAGAAAAGCACTACAAGTCCCCAGTTTTGAATTAGAAATAACAATAATTTTTAGAACTCCACTGTTAAATCTATATTCAGCAGTAGTTGGACTGTGCAGCTTCCAAACTCTGGTTCCACAGACCCCTAAGGCTCGGGGGACTGCCAGAAGCTCCTGTTCAAGACCCCTAAGCAACACCCCAGAGGCTGATTTCTACTCCAGTAACTGACATTAGCAGGACCAGGGTCAGCTCCTGAAAGAAGCCAAAGCAGATGCCTGCTCCACCTTGAGGAGGAGCTACACCAAGCCTCTGCTGCAGCACAGTGCCCCAGGTACTTGCACTCACTTGAAAGAGATTGCCGCATTCTAGGGGCGGGCAAAGGGTCTGAGGTAGGCAGGCATAGGTACAGATCGTTGTCGTGTGTTTTCTATAGTACCTTTTCAGCACTTTCATAATTCTCACAATTCTATGTATGTAGCATTAAAAAAATTTCAACTAATTCATCTGAGATTAAAAAAGAGAAAATTCATCACAACTAGGGACTAGGTTAAGCCAGACCACCATTCAGCCTGTGGTCACATTCATGCTACCCTTCTGCTGATGCATTAACCATTTGAAGAGAAATCCTGTGTATTAAAACACTTCTTTAAAACTGTCATACTGTGATCTTTGAGCGGGTGGTTCCACCGGGACTCAAACCCAGGACCTCCTGCATGTAAAGCAGACTCTGTTTACATGCAACAATGCAACAGCTGGGTCTCCCTTCCCACAATCTTATTCACCCACAAGAATTACTGGAATGCAGGAGACACTCCTTTCTCGGGTACCAGGACTGTATCCTGGCTTCTTGCGGTCTCTATCAGAGGACAGCCATTGTAGCAAACATCCGCTAGTGTAAGACAATTAATTCTCCTTTCTTTTATATCTTTTTTAGAAGATTAGTATCTTGGCAGCAGTGTCAGTCAGAGCAATGTATCCACATTGGGAGGGGGGGGTGTGAGGAGAAAGAAGTTAGGGCAGTTTTCCTTTAAACCCTTTCTTTACATGCTGTTAATATGATTTCTTTCCTTATCTTTTACTACAATATTTGATCCTGGTTTCTCTGTGTGTTTCAGTGACCCACAGAAATCCAAACAGGGACAAAGCGATCCTAAACTAGGACAAACAAGAATGACAAAATCTTTTCTCAAGTAATTGCACCATTTACAGGATAACCAGGAAATTAGACCAAGTCAGCACAGGTTGTCAGGCAGTGGATCACCATCCACCATCCCCAGACTTGTACAAAAGCTATGTAGATCTGGAGCATGAGGACATGAATTAGCGGTGGGCTTGGTTGATTAATGGTTGGACTTAATGATTGGACATAAGTTGGGTTAATGGTTGGACTCAATGATCTTAAAGGTCTTTTCCAACCTAACTGATTCTATGATTACAGCACTCTACCCACGTAAACATTTATCTGACAGCTTCTGCTACAGCCTCAACAGTGGAGAAGCAATCTAGGTCACAGAATCATATTCAGATGTTGAGAGGAAATTGCCTAGCTGCATAATACTACCACCACACCATTTTCTCTCTCAGGAGACATTGGTTTGCAATCAGTAAGGCAGTGAATCCCTCTTTTAAATACACCCCTTAACCTTCTTTACATTTATTACATTTTAATTACAGTCATAGGACTTTGTTTAGGTAAGTTGAAAATCTCAGGTTGGCAGCCAGAATATCTTATTTATAGGAACTCTGAGGTCTTGGATTCCCATATTTGGATCGTGTTACTTTATTTATTTTCCCAATTAAAAGTTCTCACTGCTCTTGCATTTTTTATTCCCTAATGCTCTGTTCTAACAGGAGAGACATAAAAGAAGCAGACAGCATGTTTTTTTCAGTTGGAGACTACTTCTTAGCCTGCTCCAGTTTTATAATCTATTCTCTCATGCTCTTACCAACCCCCTCCTTCTAACAGCTAAGAGTACCCATCAGAACCACAGGCTGTAGTCACTGTAAAAGGCACTCCAGCACATTTTTTTTTCCACTGGAAAGCATTAATTTTTTTTTCAGCAAAGTGCCTTTCTGCCTTTTACACCTGCAGACAGAGTTCAAGTAAAGGAATACCAATACTGTCAGAACAGGCGAGTACCTTTGTAGCAATACAGTGATGAGAAATAAAACAATAAAATCATGAAGTAAGCAGCCTTCAAGCTTACCTCCCAAGATTAATTAGATGCACTTATATTTTTTTAATTTATATTTCTTAAATAAGTTGTCAATGAATACATTTTGGTATATTACACAGTACCTCTTACATTGCAGGCTCCATGCTATTCCCTCACTCTTCTCAACATTATTAAACATAACATTTTCCTGTGCTGTTCCTGTTGCAGGGGGCAAAAACATTGCAGTGGACAATCCAGTACCACAGGCAATGTCACAGACTCTGCACCTAAAACTCCCAGTGCAGACAAACATCAGCTCTAGTACACCTCTGATAGTCTCCTGGGGCTGCAAATCTCCTTACAACACCAGTATGAGCAGCAGGACCCTTTACTGCTGTTTCCCCTGAAAGGCCAAATCTGGGAAGGTGCATGGCAGAGTCTATCGTGTATTGTATCACAACCCTTTATATATTAATCCTGTTGCGTCACAGGTTAATTAAGGACCCTCTGACAACGACACAGTTGTTCCAGTTTCACCTAAGCACTCACCAGAAAGCCCCTGACAACTGCCTTTTCATACAGCAAGAAGGCACAGATCGTACACATAACCAGTGTCTCGGAGCAAGGCTTTTTTCACCATACAACATTAAGAGCAGTGCACTTCATTTCCATGCTATGTTCAGCACAGGTTCCACTTGTGCATTCGTTGTACGTTCATAATTAATGCAGCTTTTTCACTTTTCTAAGCTTTCAGAACTTACTAGAATGTTAAAAGCATGTTAGCAAGTACACCCGCTGCTGCTTATTACGCTGGTTGTCTGAGATGTGTCCCTGGCTAGAGGTGACTGCCAAGAAGCAGCACTCTGTGTCAGTGAGAAAAGTCCAGTGACATTCAGCAGGATTTTACTCTAAACTCTAACATATCTTCCTGTCTCCAACTCAGCTACAATTCTTACTCCTTCAGCAAATGCACCTCCTTCAATACGTGAGCCTCCCCCACCATACTACACCTCATTAGAACAGAGGCAATTAGACTGTTTTAATAATGATTCTTAAAAGCACTAAAGGCTTTTGCTAGTTCTCAAGTACTTTTCCCTAACCTATCCAGGTCTGAAAAACAAAGTTGATTTTGAATTGAATCCAAAAGACAATCAAGTAGCAAATGTCAATGCAATTTTGCAAATCACAGTAATGTGGGTGATCAGGCTGGTGAGAATAAAAGTAGATTCAGCTATTTGTTTACAAATTAAAAGTTTTGTCTCCAATGCTTTCTGAGGTTTTTAGAGACCAGAGAGCGCTTGGGGTATCAAGACAGAACAGCAATGTTAGGTTGTGGCTGGATAGTCTTCTCAATGCACACTTCAAATACAGTCTCAAAATTCATTTTGACTTCAGTAACATTTCACAAACCACTCAGAAGAGTCCTCTGAATGTACAACGTGTTATCAGTACCCTAAATAAAAGTAGTATTGCATTTACACAGACCTAGGCAAATCTGGTAGGAACCAATGTTGCAACATCTTAGTAGGAACCAATGGATTCATTTTGTTGGTCAATTTTTTTCCCCTTTTTGCTTTTATTTTTACAGGAGAAAGAAGAGTAGCAAAAGTAGAGAGCTAGACAGGTATGATTCAAGCTAAGTTCTTGTTCTGATGATACCAAACCTCTGCAGGAGATGAGACAGGTGACTATTGACTGAAGTCATATACTCATTCAGTTAAGTTTACAGAAGCACTGCTTCTCATTAGAGATCCTGAACTCTGCTGAGAGCCACTGGCACCTCACTAAAATGGTGACACTCACAGAAAACGCGTACAAGTTCTTAGCACTGGATCCTGGGCACATTTTCAGCAGCAGCTTTCCTGACACTAACATGAGGAAGGCTTAAGGTTTTTAGTAGTGCTCAGAGGTACCCTTCTTTGGCTTGCTCTTTATTTGCCACATTTTGACAGTTATTGTAGTGCCATCAGGAGATGCTAGTGCAAAGATGAACTTGACTCCTCTTCTGAGCGCAAAGACATAGGGGATTAAGACATCATAAAGGAAACTCTATGAATGTTGGTGTTTATAGTTATCTAATTAACCAAACAGAGATGACAGAGCTGTGTACTTAAAGACTTTCTGGATTTTTTTATTTAAACCTCTACTACGATCTGCCCTTAATTCATGCTCTCAGAACTATGCCCATGACTTTTCCACAGGAGTTTTCATAACATAGTCCAAGTGCACAGTCAGATAGAGGCACTGAAGTGTAAATTTGTGCTGGAAGAAGCCTTGAGATACAGGACTGTCAGATGGGTCAGCCCTCTTACCCAATAGAGACGGCTACATGCATCTATCACCCCATATGACAGCACAGCTCATTCCATAACTGTATTTATCTCACAGCCATGACTCTGTGCAATTCTCTGGTCCCTAGATAGACATCTGCATCAGGCAGATCAGGCAGACTTTTTGTTTTCCCACACTGTGTGCAAGCATGCAGACAGCAAAACAATCTGCTAAAAAGGGTCTTCCTAAAACACATTTGCCATTGATTAAAAAAAAAAATACAAAATTAAAAAAACAAAAACAAAACAAAGAGAGATAATGAAAACCTGTCCCAAAACCCAGTATGTCAATAAATGAAGAAAAAAAAAAATACTGTTGTCAGCAAAGAAGCAGTATAACAGATAAACAAATAACAGTAAGGTAAATAAATCAGATGACCGAAATAAAGATGATCTTTACAAATTGTAGATTTCATGCCTCAATGAAATTAAAATTGCTCTAAGCATGCAATTGCTTCTAAGGTCCAAATAAACGGATTCAATAAGCAACCTTCCTTCAGATTAGATTTTTACTGTCAGTAGTTAATGCAGTTGCACAAAATTGTTGTAACCTTCTTCTCAAAACACTCTCCTATAATTACTTTGGTGAAAATGAAAACTTTCTCAAATGTTCCAGTACTGCGTACTCCCGTAACACTCACATGACTTCATTCTGCCTGCCTGCACAACATAAAGACTTATAAAAGAATTATCCACTCTCATCATCCCATCCATCTATGTGCCACAATTCCAACACACGTATGATCTCACTGCAGCCAAAGGATGAGTTTATATCCATTTCAATGTAAGACGACACAAACTGTAGTGGATAATTTACCACACTCCTAAAGACAATTTTAAAGGTCCTAATTTCAAGTTTTCTGACTTTCCTCATTGACCTCTAAGGTAGCAAATGCCAATCTCTTCAATACATTGTAAGATCAAGTCCCAGGGGAGAGGAGAATGGAGGAAAGAGAAGTTCTAGGTTTGCCGTTTTCTCTTTAGATCATGACAATCTGCCATCTTGCTGTCTTCACAACACTTAAAGGAAAAGGGCAATGACAGACAGACTACCCTTCAGAAAGCAGCTTTGAGGTATCTGAAAAATTTCCAAGTGCGAGAACAGATGGAAAAAAAAAAAACCCAGCAAAAACTTCATTGCACAATTAACTACAATTAAATTTAAATGCTTCTGACACTTCTATCTACTCTTCAAGCCCAGAGAGATAGTGAAGTCTTATTCTCTGAAGACATTCAAAACCCACCTGGATGTGTTCCTGTGACGTCTTTCTAGGGGATCCTGCTCTAGCAGGAGGTTTGGACTAGATGCTCTTCAGAGGTCCCTTCCAACCCCTACGATTCTGTTATTCAGGTATGTTGAGTGAAGCAGTTCACGACCGAACAAGGTTCACACTAATCACACTTAAACACAATCACAGTCAAACATATCAGCTAGTGCCTAAACTACAGAGGAGCATTTAATACTCTCCAGTCAGCAATCAACCTTTACCAGATTTCTTCATAATCACAATGAAACATTACATTTTAATGCTCTGTTTTCCTTTCCTTATCCCATGGCTGTTTACTCTGCTTTGTAAATTGACATTCAAAAAAATAAAACCACCCTCTTCTCCCAATTTTGTTTCCATGAATAAGTGGAAAGCATCTCTAAATGAAATAGAAATTACTGAACACATTTTCTTACCTGTTGCAGTCCACGTGGAGCAGAAGGTGGGATGCACTAAGTGACACGGCAATCTTATGCCACTGTCCATCTGCCAGACGGTACGGAAACACCTCTGTTCTTGACTTCCCATTAAATCTGTAGTGATATCTAATCTCATCCCGTAGGCCACTGCTCTCCAGTTCAAAATAGCTGCATTTAACAAGGAAGAAGAATAAGTTCCTCTTTTTTATTTATTTATAGACTTCTTTAAGCAAACACCACATGGCAGGTGACAACAAAAAGAGGTTAGTAAAGCATGGATTAGCTACTAGTTTACCTTTTAAAACAAGAAAGAGACACAAGACTAGCAATTTGTTGCCTCACAAAAATAGCAATAGTGTTTACACAAGAACAGCTCTCTATGTTTAAAATACCATTTCACAGTCCTGGAAACTGAAGTCCTCTTTTTACCCATACAACAGGTTCAGCTACAAGAAAGTAATCCTTACTCCTTTCATCGTATGTTTTGTGTCAATGCAGGATTTGTACGAAATGCAAAAATACAGAACTGTAAATACCAATACACAAACAAAAGCCATTAAGGTAAGAAACCACCACATAACCATTAAACTTGTATTTACTACTTGCAAATCCACTTTTTCAAAAGGCGATCACATTTAGGACTCCCTCAGATGCAACTGTGTTCAATTAAATTTCTGTCTTTTATAGTCACAGCTGTAATTGTTCAGCTTTGCAAAGGTACAAAACCTTCTGGATGGATGAGGTGTCTCAAGACACAGCAGGCGTCGTTAGAATCTTCACGGCCAGCATCATCAGACTCTTCAGATAGTTGGCACCAGCCGCAGCAGAGCGAACAAAGTGCAGCTATTGACTGGTATCACGTTGATGCAAAGAACCAGTTGTTCTAGGGTGATTTCAGCCCTTAGGGGACAGTGCAAATAGTGAAGTGTTCTCTTCCACCTCAGATCAGACATAGTACTTACAGCGTATCAAACTGAGGCTCTCTTCTTCCTGCTAAAACAAACCCCTAGATGTAGAAAGGAGGAGGTGCAAACCTCCTTTTACAGTAGAAATAGCTACAACTAAGTGCAGATGTTCAGCTGTCCAGCTAGTCCCTGTGCAACTCTACCTCCACAAGGTCATGATTTTCCCTACTGTACAATGCCAATCTAACACCACAGGTGAAAGATGAGTGCTAGTTTGGGGTAGAAAAAGAACATCCACTCTCAAAAACCAAATGCCACAACACACAAAGGATAAGGATCCAGGTGCCAGTTTTCATTTTCACACGAGCCCTTTCCACTGCCCAGCTGCACACAGACCCTAACAGCCAGTGTGCAAGACTGTTAAGGTGGCGTGTGCATTTCATCGAGAACAGCCCTCACCACAGAAGTGAAAGCTGTTTAGAAGATAAAAAGGGAAAAACAAGTTGTTTGGGAGGAACTTACTCATGAGGTAAAATACAAGCTGGGAATCTGCACAAAAGTGTGTAACAGATTGGGACGGGGAACACCAATAAACCGTGACCAAAAGAAAAACCCAACCCCTCCCCCATTCTGCCAATGCTAGAAAGCAGAAGCTAGAAGCAGATAAAGACAAAACCGAAACAGAATGAAAACACAGTAGGCATATGTACGAATAAAATACGTGCTGTACAGAGTGAAAAAAAAAGAGGCTGGTGCTGCGAAGGAACTGCTTCATGCACATAAAGGCACGAGAAGGGCAGAGAAGTTTCCTAAATGGGCCAGCAAAACATTGATTAATGACTACTGCTACGGTCATCCATTGAAATACTTAAATTGCACATTCATAAGAAATCTAGAAAGGAGTTTTTCATTATTTTCTTTTTGTATTCAGCAAGAGCACAGTCAATACCCAGAATATACTGCTGCTGGCATTTCGTAGTCAGAAAAGCACTAGCACGAGTACTGTGAGCGAAGTCACACTTGCAAAGTTAAATGTTTCATAATTGCCATCTGCTGACAACACATGAAAGGAAGTCATCAAAGAGACTTTCTCTCACTCTTCTTTAGATTAACAGCAGTAAGACAGAACACACCAGAAAAGATGAGGGAGAGCTACATAACATTCTCGTATCTCCCACGCACAAAGCACTTGTATAAATAGGTACATATTTACATGGTCGATCACAGACGCTTAAGAGCTAGAGCAGCTCCTGTCGCAGGATGCACAATTCTTCCTGCAGTCATTCTTCATCATTTCTTACAGTCACAGAGCTAATCTCTTACTACACAATGTTTTGTTTGTTAATAAAGAGGCAACAGGGCAGCCCTGGAAAGGTCAGACACATAATCACATCTCTGCTCTGTTATTTGAACACCACCGGGAATTGCAAGGCAAGACGGTTTCTCATCTGACAAGTTTTAGTGTCAGTAGTTACCTCAGGAGTAAAGCCACAAGCTGTTTTACACACAGAGTTTGTTGTCCATCTCCCGACTAATTTATGTGACACAGAAGTGACTAGTTAAAACTTACTGTAAAACCAGTTTTATAATCATATATATAAAACACACTGCTGTGTGTCACAGGACCGTGTAAAACACCACTTTCTACCTCTTCAGTGGTGGCAAAGGAGGATGACAGCAGACAAAGTCTACACTTTTTTTCACCATCCCTCAGTAAGTGTAAATCAGCAGCAGTTACTCTCAGACAAACACCAGTAAACAACAGTCAACAAAATCCCAACAGCAGGAACTGGCTGGATTAGCCCAGCATACATCTATCTAAAGTATTTTAAAAACCGAAGGCCATGTAAACCAACACTTCTGCACTGATTGTTTTTTTGGAAGATGCACAAATACACATCAAGATCCTGACTACATACACACTTCCCTGTGTTCACCGCTCAGAAGATGTAGCTGTCTTTTCTCTACCAGAACAGAATTCATGTGCAAAGAGCTTTCTCAATAGCAAGCACCACCTTTTCTTTCCTCCTCCCACCAGACACTGGAGAAAAGACTCTTCAGAAGCAATGACATACAGGCCATTCACTCCTGGAACTAAACACTGTGTTCAAATTCTAATCTGAAGATTCTGCAATGGAAGGCAAGTGAGTGGAAAATAAATAAAACAGAATTTCTTTTTTAAATATCCATCACATCTTTGACTTGAAATGCTATTGCAGACGTTTTCATATACTATAAACCAAGAAGTTAATAACAGGGGCAATTAACAGAAGTTACCATTCAAAAGGCAAGAAAATAAACTAATCTCTAGCAGGTTACTTGTAGAGACTTCCCAGCACTTCACAAGGAAGAAAACTGGAACAGAATAGAACCAAGGTTCCTGAACAAACATATCATCAGTAGGTAGGGTTAAGATTTCATTGCTGCTGTGAGATCCACATTAAAAGTCCAAGGGAGATCTCTGCATATTGCAACTAGTTCTACTTCTTTATCACACCTACACAAAGCTGGTGTGTCAGCCTGCTGCCCTGCTACAGTCCTCAAGCCCTTTTCCAAGCAAGAGACATGTGATACAGTAATTTACTTGTTAGCACTAAGTGATGGTTTCTTGTTTTATTTCTTATTTCTTTATGAGTATTTACTTTTATACACATTTTTTTAGCAGCCATGATCTAAAGTAACATGCCTTTGACTCTCAAAATTCTCAGAACACAGTACTAAAAGGCTGTCTGGTTATGGAACAGCAGTACATGACTTCAGCTAAAATCTTCCCACTACTGTATTTTCTAATCATGTAAGCTACTGCCGGCTTCATTCAAACATTAGAGAACTCAAATACTTCTTATAGGTCTGTTCTTTGAATCCTAGTATGTAAGAGAAAAAACACGTTGCTAAGTTCCGATTAATTTTATGCACATAGGAAAAGTTGGGTTATTTTAAGATCAAGCAATGTGCTTTACAGAAAGCCAATATTCTTACACAATCAACTCAGGATGCTTTACAATTCTTTCTGACAACTTTTGCAACCCTGTAACGGGTTGAAACTAAGAAACTGCTTCGCTCCCAGGTTTTAAGGGGAAAGGAAACCAAAGCAGTCAGGTCTCAGTGAGATGTCAGATAAATTTGCCAGACAATGGATTGCTTAGGAAACTGAAAGAGGAAAAGTTTATTAACTCTTAAACTAGGTACAGAA